>JANHFK010001329.1:41263-65189 GCA_036250565.1 Sibynophis collaris
TAGGTAAATTGAGGACCCAGTTTGTGGGGGGCAATAAGCTGACTTTGTATAAATATACAAAAGGATGAAGGCTATTGTTAGCACATTGTAAGCCGCCCTGAGTCTTCGGAGAAGGGCGGCCTATAAATCAAATTAAAAAAATATATATTAACATTATTGAAAACACATCCTTTTCTTGCTACTATTACTCAAGGACTATCCAGTATGACTGGTATGCAAGATTTTTAAACTAATTTTTTTAGCTCCAAATCTCAGAGCAAATAGGGACCTCAAAACTGCAACCACAGATCCCACAGAGAATAGAGATAGATATTATTAAGGAATAATACAGTGCAAACATGTTAATGTGAAATTACAATGAAGAAAATAGTAATTATTGGAGTATTCCCATTTGTTCCATTGAATTAAAATTCTTCTACATTAAAAAAAAAATGCTCTAAAACCATTCTTATTTTAGGACGTCGTATAACAAAATATAAAGCAGCTGATTTGGTGCCCACTAAGAGCCCTTTCCAGCCTGTGGTAGTAGAAGGAGGCTGGACAGAAGAAACTCAAGAAGAGATGAAGCTTATGGAAACTATACAACATACAGAGGTGTGAATATATACTTTGTGCTATCCAATTTTCTGAGAAATGACATCTTTAGTTCTAAACGCTTTAGAAAAAGATTTGTGATCAGCTAACTCAAAAAATTGCCTGAACTATGACTCCTTGTCATAAAGAGAGAGAAATATGTTTCATTTACATTACGTGGGATTGATCTCGGAAGCAAAACTTATTCTTTTTTCTTCTTTCTTATCCAAATATTTTAGCTACATGTTTCACATTACCTTAATCCACATATTATTCTTGAGGAAAAGGAATCTGGTAGTCTCCCCTGAGACTGCAGTTTTATCATCTTGGAATAAATTTTAGCTTATAAACGGAAGCACTGCGTTTCAAGCCACTATTTTCATTAAGTCTTTAATAAATTAATTCCAACCACTGAAGTTGAGGACCCAGATCTTGTTTGAGCTATCAGATTCAGAAAGAGTTTAATGGCCTAAGTGATCTAAACATTGAGGGGTCCTTGGTCCTCTCTGAGTTTGCTTTGTTTTCTTGCAGACGTTTCATTACCCTAACTATGTAATATCATCAGTGCTAGTAAGGAGTGCTGATTGCTGTCAGTTTATATTCTGCTGTCTTGCCTGTCTGTGTTGGTGGGGGCGGTCTAAACATTATACTGCTAATAATCTCTAGTCAACTGTATAAATACACAGTATCAAAATAATATAATGTCTTATGTATGTCTTATAGCAATATAAAACATTTTTTAAAAATCAGAAAGAATGGAAGGTATTACAGTCCAGAATCATGTATAATCCACAAATATAGCTGTTCAGACGCTCACGAAATGCTCTAAAGAATGTATAGGATAACTTTAAAGAGTCATTGTTTACTGGAACCTTCAAATGTGCACAGCATATTAGCTTTCATATTTTGAAGTCTGTGGGAGAGCAAAGGTGATACACATAATACATACATATGTAGTGGTGTCATGATGAAAACCGCACCCTTTTTGTATTTGCATTGCATTATTACAGGTACACATTTTGACATTTTGATGAAATCTTAGTTTGCTGTAGATGTCATGGCTACAGTTTTCTTTTCCCTGACCCACATTTGCCTTCAGGTCTTCACTGGAAGATTCAATTCCTGTTTAGCTTCAGGGAATAAAAAGTATTCAAAGCTACTTCTTACCCCAAAATTGAGATAGTGCCTTAAATTGCTCTTGCTTAAACAGAAGGATAAATATCAGTGTCCATAATTCTAATGTAACATTCTTTTATTATTTTTTTGGGTATTATATTCATTCTGTGTGGCTTTGCAAATTATAAACTACCATACAGAGTCAGCCATTGATTCTAACTCCATGGCTTTGATTATGTTTCACCCTAGATGCACCTTTCAGAGCTTGAAGCACTGCAGTTCCAAAGAAGTTCTCCCTTTTCTCCTAAATTACTTGCAAAAAATGACAAGGATCTCTACAAGCAGCCCACAACCAAAAGAGTGTGGACTTACCCAAATGGAAATATACCTGACAAGGGAGCACATGCGTGGGGAAAATCAATGACAGAGGTAAAGAGCATAACTTTTCTTTAAATAAATAAAATAAGGAAATAAATATTGAGGATTGCTCCTTTAAATAAAATCTCAACCCCCCCCCCCCCAAAAAAAACATCTTAACTGCTACTTCATAGTGGTGAATATACATCAGTTGCTTACAAGATATCCTTATCATGCTTGCTGCATCATTGTGTTTCTTTTGCTTAAAACAAAGGTTGGAGATACCATATATGGCACTCCACTGGATGCAGAACAACAAAATCCTCACTCGATCATGCTGGTTAGACACTGAGAGATGTATTTCATCAACTTATGAAATTTCTGTACTGGTGTCTGTCCTTATACAATTGCATACAGGTAGTCCTCGACTTAGAACCATTTAGTTGGTGACCATTTAGTTAGTTAGTGACCATCTGAAGTTATAATGGCACTGAAAAAGATGACATATGACAATATATATGGAGATTCTCAATCATCCAGGTCATGGTTGTCCCAAAATTGCTTTTCAAAAGGCAACTGGACTTGCTTGACAAGAAATTCCAGTTGCCTTTTGAAAAGAATCTTTGCATGATTTATGACTTATTTTTCAGACTTACAACTACAACTTACAACTTATAAGCATCCCCATGGTCATGTGATCAAAATGCAGATGCTTGGCAACTAGCATGTATTTATGAGGGTTGCGGTGTCCCGGGTCGTGTGATCACCTTTTGCGACCCTCTGACAAGCAAAGTCAATGGGGAACCAGATTCACTTAATAACCATGTTACTAACTTAACAACTGCAGTGATTCACTTAACAACTGTGGCAAGAAAAGTCGCAAAATGGGGCAAAACTCACTTAACTGTTTTGCTTAGCCATGGAAATTTTGGGCTCGGTTGTGGTCATAAGTCAAGGAATACCTATACAACTTGTATAAGTTCTATAATTATATACTGTACTTGAAATTACTCTGTGTCAATTTAAATAATTCTCTATATTTCTTACACTCACCACACGAATACAATCTAATGTCTCTTTAAGACAGAAATTTTTTTAAAAAATCAAACACTTGATCAGCCTTTGATCATATTGTATGAACAAAAGAGTATTTTAAATGGAATTTGGAGTAACAAATTAATTTTGATTGTGAAGAATGCCAGGTTAGTTGTTCCTTGCAGTATAAATTTCATGGCATGAGATTCTGACAATAGACATGGTTTAATGGCTTTAATGGCTTGCAAACAAGCACGGTTTGCACTTCTATATTTTAATTCGAAGCACTGCATGGTCCCAAAATAAATAAACAAACACACATTTACATATTGCTTGGGTTCTCATTTCAGTCCCTAACAGGAGTTGGAGCAAAGAATGGAAGTTCATTCCACTCTATGGCAGCACTCATGTCTCGAACACAGACTTGTTAACCTCAACTTATAACAGTTCATTTAGTGACCTTTCAAAGTTACAACGGCACGGAAAAAAGTGACTTATGACCATTTTTCACACTTACGACTGTTGCAGCATTCCCATGATCACATAATCAAAATTTGGATGCTTGGCAACTGACTCATAATTATGACAGTTGCATGTCCTCGGGTCATGTAATCACTTTTTGTGACCTTTTGACAAGCAAAATCAATAGGGAAACCAGATTTACTTAGCAACCATGTTACTAAGTTAACAATTGCAGTGATTCGATTAAGAACTGTAACAAGAAAAGTCATAAAATGGGGCAAAATAACAAATGTTTCATTTAGCAATATAAATTTTGGGCTCAATTGTGGTCTTAAGTCCATCCTTGTTTGTGCAAGCCATCCTCATTTTCCTCTCAGGTTTACTATAATGTCCCAGTATAATCTTGATTATTTGGTACAAATGTATTTGTTTTAACTTAGTTGTGAGTTATGGCTTTAAAAAAATCACCAATTATGCAACTAATTATGTATAAATGTTCTACAGCAGGGGTTTTCTCTGCTTTGGCTGATAGTTTGAAAATTGTACATTCTGACTTACTGTCAAAGAGACATCTGAATAGTAATGCAGTTTTAATATTTCAGCTACTTGACAGTTGTACAACTCATCTAAAAATGTCACAGCCTGCAAAGATACTATATACCCTTGATGGACACCAGCTGCAATCATGGGAAGAAATAGAAAGAGACATGATTGTTTGTGTTTCTACAGGACAAGCCTTTATGAGCCAAAAAGGTAGTCTACTCAAATGTTAAAGGGACCTTTGGAATTTCTTAGCAATCTTCTATATAATTAAAAGTGTCAGAATTATGAGATTGCTTGTAATTTTTAAACATGGGTTTGCATATCATATTTATCAGTGGTGAAATCCAAATTGTTTTATTACCAGTTCTGTGGGCGTGGCTTGGTGGGCGTGGCTTGGCCTGTGGGTATGGCTTGGTGGGTGTGGCAGGGGAAGGATACTGCAAAATCTTCATCCCCACCCCACTCCAGGGGAAGGATACTGCAAAATCCCCATTCCCTCCTCACTCCTGGGGGAAGGATATTGCAAACTCTCCACTCCCACCCCACTCAGAGGTTGTATTTGCCGGTTCTCCGAACTGTTCAAAATTTCTGCTATCGATTCTCCAGAAACTGTTAGAACCTGCTGGATTTCACCCCTGATATTTATGGGTAGGAGCACTGCTCATAATGTGGTTTTCCTTCTCCTTCTGATCTAAGAGCCATGTCTGAATCTGGTTTGGCAGGTTTCTGAATAATGCTCAAGTTCACAGAAGACAAACAAATGGACTTATTCTATAAAACAACTTTAAATTAAAATTAACTATATTTGTTCATGTTTTAAGACAGAATTAGAGAAATCAGTTTCATTCCTGATATATCATTCTGTTTTTTTTCAGCTGTAAAGCATGAAATAGAAATTAGAGCTCATTATGCAAGAATTCGGAAGCAGCAAGGTCCAGAATCTACCAACATTGTTGTTTCGCCATCAACAAAAGTTATAGATAAGGTTGTATCACAATATATTTTATGACAGTAATAATATTATATGCTATATCATTAGTTATACATTATTTTTGCCTGCTGCTCTTGTGAGGTGAGATTTAATTGAGTTAGATGGCTTCTGTTAGTGCTCAGAATCCATAGCCATCATCATGACAAGGACACTTTTGGTAAGAGCATTTCAGATTCAAATGTACCCTAACTTAATTCAGTATAAAATTGATTTAAGCAAAGAATGCTGGGTGGTGGAGCTCCAAAGAAGACCTTTTCTGCCATGGACCTTGTTCTCTGGAACATCATGCCTACTGAGGTTACATTAACCGCCATCAGGGGTGGGCGCAACTTACCTTTGCTACTGGTTTGCAATGGAAACACGTGTGCGGTGCTTCTGTGCATGCGCAGAGCATCCGTAATGACGTCTGGGTGGGCGGGCAGAGCCTCCAGCCATCATTACTACCAGTTCTAAGAACCGGACAGAACCGGTAAAAACCCACTATTAACTCCCATCCTCCTAACCTTCTGTAAGGCTTTGAGCCTGGGACCCCAGTATGGGATGGAGCCCATTTCTTGGCTATGCTATGATCCACCACCATAAATAATTTAGTATTTTATATATTTCCATTTGTTTTAATGTTGTGAGCTGCATAGAACCATGTACTTGAGGTGTGTGGCCATATCAATTGAATAAATAAATGAAATGAATTTCCTTAACTTGTTTTTATAATTCTTTCAGTAATATTTAACAATATGTAACACACTGAAATATGAGGGGATATGAGCTAGTGCCATTTCTGGATCCAGGTTTTTTGCAAGCTGATTACCTATGGAAGCAGGCTTTGGGTTTATTTTAAAAATAAATAGAAGTACAAGAACCAGCAAAAGCCTATTTGTGTTCTACAATTTTCTTGGAATTATTTAATCCAGATTTTTTTTTCAACCCAAGGCAGCGTTTTGTTATGGACTAAATGTCTCACTAAAATGGTTCGGGTAGCTATACATTTTGCGTCCACATGAACATCAAATATACTTTCCATGTTAATCATGTGCCAGTAATATATGCTGACTATTTCCACATTTCTCACTGTCCATATGTCACTGCAACTGTTTGGTTGAACCAAGAGACCAGTTAGATTAAATGCCTATACTGTGTGCATAAATTTAGAAGCAGGGAAAGCTTACTTATACGGAATATCCCATTAATTCTCCTGCTTGCCTCCTGTTGTAGAAAAGCCATAAAAAAAGCATCGCTTAGAACAGTTGCTGCAGGCATCTCTGTGATGACCTGATTAAAGATTCCCATTATGTGTTTTGGGTGAGAGCGAAATCTCAGCAGGAGTGATTCAGCAGAAGGGACTTAATTTCTAGAATACCTTTAAGACATGCTTACGTATATGTACATGCACAGAGAGAGAGAGAGAGACAGAGAGAGAGAGAGAGAGAGAGGGCGAGGGAGGGGGAGAGAGAGAGTGGATAGTAAATATAACTTCAGTCACTGAAGATACGTTTAAAGTTAACTGTTCCTAAACTGATGGCAGGATAGTTTGGTTCTTATTTTAAAAGAAAATTGGTTTTAAAGATAGAAACTCTTTGGACACAAAGAGAAATCTCAATTATTTGCTGTAACTGTATTTAATTTATAACAAATTTAACAAATGAGTAGCAGAAAAATATTTGCAAATCTTTATTTATTAATTTATTTGTTATCCCACCTTTATTATTTTTACAAATAATTCAAGGCAGCAAATGTGTCCAACAACTTTCTTCCCCCTATTTCCCCCACAACAACAGCCTTGGGAGGGTTAGAGTTGAGAGAGAAAGACTGACTGACTGGCCCCAAATCACCCAGCTGGCTTTCATACTAAGGTGGGACTTGAACTCCCACTTTCTAGCCTGCTGCCTTAACCATTAGACTAAACTGGCTCGTTTTTAAAAATTTTATTCACTTCCTTCTTTGCAGTTAACTCTTACTAAAAAGTTAAATAATCTTTTGCTATAACTCTACACTGTATAAAGTATATCTGAACTTCAGTCTATTGTAGTCTTCCTTGAAAGGCATGTTAAACTTGCTTTTAAGGGGTCAATTCAATGGTTTTGCTGCTCTGTGAGTCATAAATAAATCAGTGGTGGGATTCAAAAATTTTTACTTTTGTGGCTTGGTGGGTATGGTAGGAGAAGGATACTATAAAATCTCCCTCCCTCCCCATTCCAGGGGAAGTTTACTGCAAAAACCCCATCTCCTCCCGATGGGGAGGAGGCAGAGAATAGATGGGGGCGGGGCCAGTCAGAGGTGGTATTTACTAGTTCTCCAAACTACTCAAAATTTCCACTACTGGTTCTCCAGAACTGGTCAGAACCTGCTGAATAACACCTCTGAAATAAATATATTTTAGGATATTTAACAGATATAAATGATGACTGATTCATAGAACATTTTATATTCATTTTTAAAAAGCTCCGATAGATGTTGGTAAAATAAACCATTAACTCTTTGAAAAATGTTGTAAGGGCAAATGAAGCATGAGTTTAATATTAAAGATTTGTGATATTTACATCACTGCTATATATACTCCTAGCAAATTTGTTTACTTCAAATATTATTTCGGAATTCAAAACTGGAGCCTATGAAACTCAATTTACTTCAGAATAGACATACTAAAGTTGCATTGCTAGTTAAAGTTCAGATTAGTGCTGTCAAATACATTGAATATCTATTTTTACTGATGCCCACAATTAAGGGGGGACAAATCCCTTCTGTTTTTTGTACTTGTGAATGTGTGCCTTTGAGTGAGTGTTGACTCCTAGTGACTGCCTGGACAGTTCTTGCAATATTCTTGGGAAGATTTTTGAAGTGGTTTGCCATTGTCTCTTTCCTAGGGCTAAGAGACAACGACTGGTCCAAGGTTTCCTAGCTGGTTTCATACCTAAAGCAGGACTAGAACTCAGAGCCCCTAGTTTCTCTTCTCTGAATATTTGGAAATGGGCTTTTCCTTAAATATTTTATGATCCATTACCAAAATGTTGAAATTATAACCCAAGAAAGTTTCCTTCTAAAATATATCATCTTCCTCTTTTCTAGTCATCTCTTTGTAGAAAGTGATTGGAAAACTTTAAGATCCCTTCTCACCATAGTTTTAAAATTCTATTTGAAATCTTTCTAATATTTAATTCCTCTGCCCTTTTGAAATATCCTGTTCTTCTCTAGGAACCTTAGCAATTAAGCTGTTGTGAAAAATTACTAATAAAACAGATGAAAATGGAATGGATTTGTAGAGGGTTCATACCAGTTCTGTCCGGTTCTTAGAACTGGTAGTAATACCAGCGGGAGGCTTCGGCCACCCCCCCAGACATCATCACAGATGCTCTGCGCATGTGCAGAGGCTTCTGCGCATGCGTAGAAGCGCCGGACGTGCTCTCCCATTGTGAACCGGTAGCGAAGGTAAGTAGAACCCACCACTGGAATGGATCCATACTTTAGAGCTGAGACCCATATCTTTACTTATCAGCTTCTTTGTATGGGCCAGGGAAAGCAAATAGTTTTAAAATCAGAAAGAAATTTGACAATAGCAAAGTTTTGTCCATTATTTAAACAGTCCAAGATAGCTTGGACTCCTTATACCTATTTCCCTTATGCCTAAATAACAGGTTGAATTTTGAGGTGTTGAGTTTTTTGCATACGTTTCTTACCACAGAGTAAGAAACACATATACTGTGGTCACGACAAACTGTGATATTAGCCAGGATTAAAAACTGAAGTTTCCTACGGGTACTAATCTAAATGCATATAATTAATGATACATTTATTATTGTAGCTCTCAAACTGGTTTTTTTTTTAATGGTTTGAGAACATGAAGTTTCTTTTAAAAAAAAAAATCTAACTTATTGTATTTTGTAAGTAACATTAAAGACTTTTAGAGAAAAAGTCCTTTTGAAACAAATTATTAAATAAGATAACCAAATGTAGTTTTTCCCATAAACCTTTTAAATATTTTTCCCACATAAATTTGATTGAGATACATTTTCTCCAAATAAAATTATTAGGAAAAAAATTAAGGAAAACATTATTTTGAATATTTTAATTTTGAAGTCTTAACAAAATCATGAATATATGAAGTAATGTAAGAAATGCAGTAATATTAATTATTCTACATATTGTTATACACAGCTGAACACGAATAACTCTCTTTTGGCTCTTACCGGAAGACCTCATGAAGATGACAATCACAGACCTTATGAAGATGTCAATGACTAGGTGAGTGTTTTCCTGAAGTTAAAAAAGAGAAAGAAATCTAGTCTTTTTAACTACCATATTTTTCGGACTATAAGATGCACCGGAATATAAGATGCACCTTAATTTTTGGGGAGGAAAATAAGAAAAAAGCTGATTGGCGGGTAGATCAGCCTCCTGGAATACCCCCAATCAGCTGTTCCCAGAGGTGAACTTTAGTTCTTGCTGAAACTTGCTTTTTCAGCCTCTGAAATCTGAAACCTTCTTTTGAGAGGTTTTTTTTCAGCCCCAGAAAACTCCATTTCAGAGTCTGTTTTCAGCCTCTAAAGCCTCCATTTGAGACGCTGGGCGGGGCTATATTCGGTGTATAAGACACACCCTCTTTTAGGGGGGGAAAAGGTGTGTCTCATACTCTGAAAAATACGGTAACTCACTTCAGTAAAGGGTCATGAAGAAATCTACAAGTAAAGCACTCCTACAGAGAAAGAAAATTCACTAAGCAAAAGTATCTATTTCCCATCCCAAAGAACATAAAATGTTGGTGGTGATTGACCACAGAATTCCATAATTATGGGGGAAAGCCTATAATTTTTGTCATTAAATCACAAGTGATTGTTTCCAGGAGAGAACCATTCTGTCCTAGAAGAATGTTTTTCTTACTGCATCCTTTATTTTGCAGATAATTGGACTTTTTTTGTCATATGGATATTAACTACATATTTCTTTGATACAATATACAGAATCAAGATACCATTAGCAATTTATGATATTTTCTAGGATAATCCAGCAATTTAAGACCTATTCTCATTACTGTTTTATTGACACAACAATACTTGAACAACTCTAGGAGATGCTAAAAATTACTAGCAAGGAAATGGTTTTAAATTAACAAACAACTGTAAATCATTATAGAAATGGGACAGAACTGTCAGGTAGTATGTCAAATATTGTTTGTCAATAAGAAACCCATATCTCAATCACTGTTGAATGCCAACTATGGCTACATGTTGCCTATCAAGACCACCAGTACATATTGCCTGTAAAACGCTTTAAAATGCTGTAGTAGAATATCTAATGATGTTACATTTCATTAGAACATTTATCCAATCAGACAAAACAAAATCATTGAACCTAGAAGCTTATCTGTATTAATGGCTTCCAGGTGTTCCAGGAAATGAAGAAACGGAAGAAAAATGCTTTCTGTCTGTATTTGCCTTTAATCTGTATTCAAAAGCATATGCTTCTGAAGATGCCTGGCTAGGTGGCTCAGTGGCTAAGATGCTGAGCTTGTCGATCAGAAAGTTCGGTGGTTCAAATCCCTAGTATAGGTCTCCTGCGTGAGCAGGGGGTTGGACTAGATGACCTCCAAGGTGCCTTCTAACTCTGTTACTGTTACAGATTGAGTCTTCTACATATCAAGACTAATCACTATTGATAAGTGTTTTTTTTAATGAATGTGCCTAATCCATTTTAAAGCTATGTTTTCTGAGAAATAAATTCCATTCAGTTCAGTGAAGCATGTTCCCATGGAAGTGACTAGGACTGCAACTGAAGTGAATATATGTTTATTACATTCCATCTGTGAGACTCGGCTATACCAACCATGATGTGAAATTTCAAATGCTGTAGTGAAAGCGGATATTAATGTAAAATATAGATATGGAACATACATAATATTTTCTCATGCAGAAGATACTTGGATATTATTTTACTTCAAAACTTGTGGGTAAGAAATTTGGAGGAGTATTTGGAAATAAATATATTTCAGGTCTATCTTCTTTGTTGCAGTTTCGTACCATGATAATCTCAAGATCCATATTATCTGTAGAATGGGAAGGAAGGAAGAATATCTCCAGTTAAGCTGTGATCAATTTACAGTGTGCCTTCATTAATGTGCTAACTGCTAAATATCTAGCAGTGTCCTATCTAAAATTTTAAGAATATTGTATATATTGGATTGAACCAAAAAGGATAAGGTAGATATCTATTTTAGGATTAAATGCAATAAAGTTACTACTAAGGAAAAGGAATAAGTTAATGTTGTAGTAATTCCCACTAGTTTTAATTGCCCATTCTTCATTCTATAATGTTATTGTATATCTTAAAAAGGTTATGCACTGTAGGAAGTATGTCAATGAAGGCATGTGCCTGGGTGCACATGTATCATAGTATATGATACCAAGGAGAGTTTTGATAAAATGTTTTGCTCTGTTCCATGGATAAGCATTTCTCTATTTCTTCTTGCTATGAACTCTTGTTTTTCATTAAAACTAATAAAAGTCTTGTTTTTATTAAAAATAATAAATTCTTACTTTCTCCAAAAATACTGTAGTTGTGACATGCTTTTGTTTTTACCTTTCTTACATTAGACATCTTCAGGAAATTTTAATGTAATTAATAAAACAGAAACAATTTCAAACATTAAATCTCTAAAATATTATTACAAATTTATTTTGACTTTGTAAAGAAAAAGCATGTATTAATATTCTACTGTTTGAATTCCTAAATAATGAAAACTATTTCCTACAGTCATTGTTTTCATTCTTTTTTACATTCATCTGTTTTAAGGAATTTTCTTCTACTTGGGAACTCTCCACTGAAGGGACATTTAAATTGTCTTAAGCATTCTAAACATGGGGTGACATTACTTTGTGGATTACCACTAACTCTCTTTTAGGCTTTCTTAAGGCCTGCAAGGTCTCCCAATTAAGAAGGAGAACCCAGTAGAAATGTGTTAACTTCTTTCATTTCTATCATGCAGTCTATCCCTGCTTCTCTGCATGATTTAAAGTTTTGATTTTCAGGATTTTGTGTGCAAAGCGTTTCCACAAATAGATGAAGTACTCTTCTGCCGATTGTTATCCTCTAATGGGGAGGGCAAAATATTAGCATGAAGTTCCCTATTTCCCTTCACATATAGAATGCATATTCATTAAGATTGTTGGAGGAGCAAGGACAAGATATTTTGGTGGGTTGGTTATAATATATTGTTTCTGATCACTCTTTGCATTTTAATTCGGGTAGCATATGGTTAGAGGATCACCAAAGCTGAAAGTTAAGCATTTATAACAGGAGTCAGTAAACAGCTCCAAGTTCATTCATTGAACAATGACAAACTCTGGATATAAATCATAATCCAAGCTCAACCCTTGGATCAAAAGCCAAGATATCAGTAAGAAATAAAGGTAAACAGCAAGCTAAGTTCAGTTCCATCAATTCCTTAAGCAGAACCTAAAATTATTCCAAGAGTCAGGAGTGGAGAACCAGGAGTAAAGTGAATAGAAATTATGAAACAGACATCATTTCTGAGATTGACTGAACAGAACATCCAGAACAAAATTCATGTTCCAGTGACAATATAAGATTGTTAACAGAAAACAGCCTCATGCATACAGCCTTATATTTTTGCCACTGCTTAGCACAGAACAGCACTGGTTCTCAAATGTACACAGCCTTGCCAGCCTTGGACTCTCATTCTGCATGGTGTTTTGGCCTCTATATTGAACTCAGGCCTAGAGTAGTCAGTCTTGTAAATCATATGACACACCAAAGTCCAGTTCTGCTTCCAGTAAAAACTTAATTTCTGAAGGTTCTATTGGTTTGCCTAACTCAATCCGTCCTCTGATAGATCCCCTTGGAAAGGACTTCCTGACTTGCAAGGCAAGAATAAGCATAGTTTATTAATTTGGATCGAATCATAAATCATGCTTTACCTCACAATATGGAGAATTGCTTATTTGGTTTTTATTCACATAATATCAACAACAATACTTGTATTCTTTCTGATCCCTGAGAAGGGTTTGTTTGAAGTACAAAGTCTGGGAGCTGAATGAATGTGGATTGAATACCGAAGTGAGTGACTAGTATCAAATAAAGACTGAGGTGATTTGGTTACGCAAAGAGAATGAATAGAGATCAAATAACAATGGTTTTGAGAGAAAGGAAAAGTCCAAGAAAGCCATGTTGGAAAGAGTAGACAATAATCCTCAAAACAAAAGATGTAAGAACTTGAAAGATCAAAAGACAATAATGCAGAGTCTATGCCACAGACTCATAGACTCTATGGTAGTAATGGCAAACCTTTTCAGCACTGAGTGCCGAAAAGGGAGTGCGCATGTGCGGGCACGGCACCAAGTGCCAGAAAGGGAGCACTTCGTGTGTGCGCTCCTCAGGGCCATGACCAGAAAGAGGAGCTGCCACCAGATAAGGTACTTCCGGTTTCCAGCACAGGCATGCATGCCAGCAAGCAAGTCTTGTGGTTACAGCTGTACATGCGCACGTGCTGATCAACTGGCCAACTGGGTGCATGCTCATGCCAGAAAATGGAAGACCAGTTCTTCTGGTTTCTGGCACTGCCGCACTCACAAAGGCCAGCTGAACATTGCATGCACATGCATGCCAGAAACCGGGAAGAGGAACGGGCAATGCCACGTGTGCCAGGTGGCATGGCTCCACGTGCCACTTTGGGCACCCGTGCCATAGGTTCACCATTACGGCTCTATGGGTTGTGAAAGCAGGGACAATTTGCAAGAACAAAAAGTATGAGGAGTGGTTACCACAAAATAGGTTCTTTTTATTTAATATTATTGACTATTGACTTTTATGTTGATGGATTTTCTCAAGAGAAACTTAGAGAAGCATCTCCAAATAGTCCATTTTAGTTATGTTTATGACCCTTTTGCACTGCTAGGATAATCAGAACATTCAACAGAAGTAAATAATAAGATCGCCCAGCTGGGTTTATCTAAAACATTCCAACATGATGCTGCAATTTACACTACGTTTTCTTTATCTTGTCTGCAGTTGTTAAGTGAATCCCTCACAGTCATTGTGCAACATACCATGACTGCAACTTATGACTTCCTACCAGCTTCCCCATTTACTTGCCAGAAGCCAACTGTGTAGTCACGAATGACAAGCATGTTTCTGCAGGATGCCGTGGCCATTATAAATGTGCACAAATTGTCAAATACCTGAATTGCAATCACATGAGTTGGAGATGCTTTGAAAACTAGTTGTTAATCTCATTTTTCAATGCTACTGTAGTTCCCAATAGTCTCTGAACCACTGGTCAGTAAGCAAGGACTATCTGTATCTTTTCTAAGGTCTTCGCTGCTATACTACCAAATCCTACACTGTGGTATATTTCTTGACGGCTGGTTCCCTTACTGTTGACATTTGATCCTAAAAGTAAAACTATCCACCACTTCAGTATCTTCACTGTTACTTCTAATGCTAGTTGCTGTCATTAGTCTCATTTACTTCATAGACAATTGACTGATGTATAACACCTTCCTAAGCCTTCAAATCTTCATCAAGGTTCAAAGTGACTGGGTTTTTTTCTTTTTCTTTTTTTTAAAGGCAGGGATTGTAGATAGCACAATAGCTGGAGATAGGTAGATGAAAGATTTATCAGTGATTGAATCACAATTCAGACAGTTGCCTGTCTGCCAAAGATATCCTTCAGCATGTCACAGCTCATCTTTCCTTCAGCAAATGTCTGACTAGTAGTATATGTTGCTCTTCTGACAATTAATATTGTTGCAATATAGATAGCAGGCTCAAAAACCAAAGCAATTATACAATAAGCTATCTGTAAAACTTGCTAAATAATTATTTCTAATATGCATTATTAGAAATAATAATATAATGCAAATAATATGCATTATTTCTGCATATATCATAGGTACAAAGAGAAAAATGAGTCATGCAATTAAACTTCCTTGTTGTTTCTTCTCCAGTGACACTACACCAGGGGTGGGTTCCACTTACCTTTGCTCCCAGTTTGCAACAGGAAAGAGCGGGCAGGGTGCTTCTGCACATGCGCAGAGCATCCATGATGACGTCTGGGTGGGTGGGCGGAGCCTCCTGCCACCACTACTACTGGTTCTAAGAACTGAAGCAAACTGGTAGGAACCCACTACTGCACTACACCTACTGTATGTATTCCTATTGAAAAATAGATGATCCTTGACTTGATTGGTCCTTTGATTTCCTGGAAATTCTAGCGATTTATCTGAAATTTTCTCTGCAGATATTCATTCTTTTCACTTTTTCCCACAGATTCCCTCTTGAGTTTTGTCTTTTGTTTCAAAAAGGACTCAAATTTTCTTATCTCCAGTTGAGAGAGGGATTGGAATAAATTGAGACCAAAAACCATATTTCACTCAGAGATATGAACTCCATGTCTGGCCTATCTTGTATGTGAGTTGGCTGACTACAAAGCGATGACACTTTGTCTGCATTTTGTTTTTACTTTGCTGCTCAGATTACTTTTATTTACTCTGCTGGTATCAGTTATTATTATGATTGACATATATACACATAACCAAGGTGGCTATGTTTGCACAAAACTGTCACCAGCCCCATTTCAGCCATGAATGTTCCTGGGTGCTCTTTCACCTCAGCAGCATGGGGTGACATCCATTGTTTATTTTCAATCAATGGTATCATGCCAATCAACCTGATAATTATGTTTGTTCAGAGTTAGCAAGAGAGAAAAACCTATCAACAAACTATGATTTATTCCAAGAGAAAATAATCATTCCTCTGGAAATGCTTCTACAAATGGAATCACAGTGAATCTGTTTCTAATCATGTGAGGGAGGAATCACTGGATGCATTCATGGGACAATTGGGGTTGATAAGTGGCTGCATTGTGCTCCTAGACTCAGTCACTGGTCACTGACTGACTAAACTATGGAACATTCACAATTTTAATTCTTCAGAATATGTTTTGAAGAATAGGGAAAATGACAAACTGTGCAACTAGCATGAAGAAGTGATATAGAATAAACTTGACATACTATAGAACCATTGGAAGAATAACACAGATTCAATGGGATGAAAAAGACTGAACCTGCCAAAACTGAAGGATCTGTGTGAATTAATCAAAAAAATAAACCTTGAAGCACCTAAGTAGGTAAACGAAGCATCTGAACCTCAGGAAAGAAAGACAACTGAGAGACAACTGAAAAAAAAGCATCATTGGACAAAATTCTGCATTGATATAGTTTTATATGCAAAAAGCAGCAATTGGATAAAATTGAAATTGCTTGTGTACATGAATTTACTACTATTGTAAATCCACATAACCAATTATTTTCATCCATTTTGCCACAGGGCAAGTTCTATATATATATATATTTGGAGAGGTCTGCTACAGTTAAGCCTACACTGAGCTTTATTCACGAAGACTCTGGGAGCTGATGCAAACCTGTAAATGTTATTTATTAATGGCCTCCATTAAAAGCAGAAAAAGCCTCAGCTAAATTGTTCAAATGGCTGCCCTGTTTTAAAGCTGAAATAAATTTAATTCTGGTTGCTGCACATAAAATGAAATAGGTCACTACCTTCCTTTCAGAAAGCTTCCCGCCCCCCACCCCCTTCCTTCATAGCAATTTGCAACGTCTGAGTATATAAAATTCTACACCTTTCCATTTGGGATTTTAATTATTTTGAAGTAAAGGAGGAAATAAACTGAAATGTGCTTACGTGTTGCTAGGTTTCAGCAAAATGCCTTTGACTTGGAACTGAAATGGGACACTTGCACAGAGTCCCAACATGTAAAATGACATTTCTTTTCTCTGCAAGGCTGAGTGACCCACTTATTTCTGTCCCACGCTCCTGCTGAGAGATTTAATATTGAATGGAGAGAGAAATATACTCAGGCTCCATTCAAAGATTTCCTTTCCCTCCTGTCTCTCTTAGAAGATGCTGCCCTTGTTGAATGTTGCACAATTATACAACCTGAAGTTTTGCTTGAAACACCAGAATGCATTACTTCTCCTAACATAAGGATGTTTTTTAAAAAAACAAAACAAAACAAAACTTGCAGATTAGAAGAGTTTATTTAATGGCTGTGTGGGCTCTACCACAGCATAGCAGCTGGGTCTTGCAGTCTTAAAATGGCTATAAGGATTATTGGTTGCTTTGCAGAATATAATCCTGCTCAGAGAAAGATTAGGAAGGCTGTATCCTTTTTCTTTTGGATGTCTCTTTCAACATATCCAGCTTGGCACAGATCCATTGCCATTAATCGTGGCTGTGTTTTCAGTACATGGTTTCTACGGTTACGGAATGTTTACCCATCTCTAGGCAGGCCATGCTAGCTGATCTTCATAGCGGAAAGCATTTGTCTGAAACTAACGGGGATGTGATGCAGTCCTCAACCTACTCTCCAATACTGACCAAATAAACACCGTCACAGGGAGTATTTTGCAGAAGCGAGGAAAAATCAAAGTATTTTTCAGCACATATGTAAAGGGGCCTCACACACTTTTTATGTCACATGTGAAAACTTAGCAGAATACAAAGTGTTTTTCTTTAAAAATGGTGAGGCTACAGCATGCAAATAAAATATGTATTGCAACCACATCACCCTGTTTAAAGGAACATAATGCAGTATTTACTGCAGTAAAATGTCATTATTAGGGAATGGAAAAGAGACATTATTATCGGGTGTTTTGCAAGGTTCTCTGGAAATAAATATCAAAACTGTGATTTCAATCCAGATCTATTAGCTCACATACCATATCTAAATAGAATGTATCATTAACCAAGTTACATTAACTTTAGAAAATTATTATCTCAGCAAAATAATGATGCTCAGTATGGCAAACACTGTACTTAAGACATTTCTTTGTCCGAATATAGAAGTCAGTTGAGTTCATATTCAATATATAAAAGAGGTCAACAAGGATGTTGGGAGTGAGGATGACGGATTGATAAAAAGAGTATTGCAACATTATGACACCAACTTTGTTTCTTGCAAAGTCATAGATGACATCACAATAGAAGTACAAAATGGCAAATTTTACAAGATGCATGTCTCATTACTTTAGTGTTATTGTGATAGGAATACACATCCATGTTTGTTCATTCAATTCATCTAAGAATAAAGACTGAAGTAAGACTCCAAAACTGAACTGTGAAAGAATGAATGAACATTTTACAGAGTTATATATCTCTGCTGTAATCTAGTCTGTGATCATTTAGATTTTTGCAGTCCAGATCGATTAGTCCTAATTTAAAAACATGAAGCTTAAAAGTGTTGGAAATAACTCTGCCCTAGTTATAGAGTGCTTGTCCTTTTACTACTATATAAGGCCCTGCTTGCTGATAATATAAAGACTGCAATAAAAATTGCTTTTATGATTTCTAACTAGTTCTACTGATCTATTTTACAACTTTCTCCTCCTCCATATTATTTCCACTTATGCTCTCCAAATGTATTAATGTCTAGAAATGTCTAGAACATATGCAACAAAAATGGGGCAATACATAGCAAAGCAAAATATGTTTTTTATTTTAATTCTCACTTAGTGATACAAGAATAACTTCGACTCAGTAGTGCAGCTACTTATATCCATAATAGATGATCTGACTTCAAACCAATGTGATTTTAGCTAGTGAGACTTACCAATTAAAAAAAATTCTATAGAGTTAAACATCATTTAGCTCAGTGGCCCCCCAGGAACCGGTTCCATGAAGGGTGGTTTTTCCATTGTCACTGTGCATGGATGGGGCTTCACTCACTTGTGCAGCCTAGTTTTTGCCAGGCTGCAGACTGGTGCCGGTCGACAATCCCTGATTTAGACCCTATTCATATTATTCTTAGGTCATTATGCAACCATAGATTTAGTATGTATACTTCATTTACCAAAGCATGAATACCTTATGGCTTCCCTAAATGCACTACTAGGCAAACAGAGCTCATGATCCATGTGAAACAGAGATTATCTTGGTCAGCAAAAGGCAGGCTAAGGACTTGTTAGTTATCCTGAATGGGGTATGGGACGTGAAAGCCAGGAGGTTAATATAATAAATACATACATGTTTTTCCTGGCCTCCTTCTACTGGGTAAAGCCATGTGATCTGCTTCATAGCCTCTTTTCTGATCTTCAGGTAACATAGAAAACATGGGGTTATCTTCACAACTGAATTCTTTTCAGCACAAAAATATGCATATATTTCTCAGCAAGTGCAGGTAGCACTAAAGCCAACTCTAAGACAGAGTATTATGAATTTGGAGGAGGAATAACTTAAACTTCACTGGAAAATCTTTTTTTTAATCAGGCTAAACCTCCTGATACAACTCCATCTGTCTAGCTGAGAAGTTCTCCACCTTTCTATCAAAGACTATTCCCTTTGTTAAATTCTGGCAAAAATAAAAAGAAAGATACTTTAGGTTGTCTTTTCCAAAAGTACAAATATAAAGCTGTACAAACCCTGTACTAATTCTGACGCAAAAGGGCTAGTTGGGTAACCATGCAGTCTTGTATGTGGGACAGATTTGAAGGAGAAATTCCCTTATTAAGATGATCAAATAATATTGTAGACATAAAAAGTTTCTTAGGAAAAAGGGACATCAAGGAGAACTAAGTATCGCACCTCCAATAAAATCAGTACAATCAACTTAACTAAATCAGTTATTAACTGCTTGAATATGATTTCAGATTTCTGCAGGCAGTCAGAGTTCATTGCAAAGAAGCAGACTGGAGAAAGGGCACCTAAATTTCTTACCTTAATTTTACTAAGCAGGCATGTTTCTTTCACAGAGGTCTATCTTTAGTTTTATAGACTATGGAAATAAATTAATAGGGAAATATATAACATTGCAATACCATGGGTAGATTTTAAAAAATATATAGTAGTTATACAGTGGGGAAAAATAGCTAAAATAAATTAAATATGACCAAAAAAAGGAGAGATTAAAAAGGGGGAAATCCATTCATTGGCACTATTGGTTCAATCCTTACATTTTTTATTAAACCTACTGTATATTATATAGAAACATGTTACTTCACATCTTGTTACTGGAGATCAGAGACTTTTCAAAAACAGTTAACAAATGGATATTCTTAATCTGTTTCTTAATATCAGGAGAATAAGTTTCCTTCCGTTTATGTAAAATTATCCTCTTTGCCATGCCCCAGGCACAGTACAGCAAAATTTGTCTTCATGTGATGACAAATTTCACATTTTAGGAATACAATTGAACATCATATCAAGCTACCTAATTATAATATTTCTTGCTAATGTTGTATTAAAATATGTAATGATTTTAAACTAAAACAAAGCTCCAGCTGGACAAATTCAGATAATCTCAATTTAAAAACCTTGAAATTTCTTAACATTCCAGAACAAAAAATGTAATATCTACTAACCATTCTTTGATGGGTCCAAAAAAGATGAAATAATATTTTCTGTTTAATTATTTTCATTCTTCATTCATATGAAATATACTTAACATTTCTTAATACCTGGATCTGTTGATTCTCCAAAATGGGATATTCTAGTTCTTCATTCCACAAGTCAGATATTGGTTATATATTTTAAAAAATCATTTCTACACTCAAGCTACAGATATTCGCCACTATTGCAAACTTCTAATTTCTCTTGATCATTGTTCCTACACCTTGATTGGAGTGGACTAGTGGTAAATTAAATTGACTGGACATGATTTGGAAAGGCACACATCACTCCATAGAAGGCCTCATAGCCGACAATGCACACTGTAGCAGAGCAAAAGCCATGAGGTCAAAGGAACTGCCTGTTCAGAGTTCAGAGACAGGATTATTGCAAGACACAGATCTGGAGAAAGTTACAATAAAATTTCTGCTGCACTAAAGGTTCCTAAGGGCACAGTGACCTCTATAATTCTCAAATGGAAGAAGTTTGGCACTGCCGGGATTCTTCCAAGAGTTGATCACCTGGTCAAACTGAGCAATTGGGGGAGAAGGGTCTTAGAAAGAAAGGTGATCAAGAACCCAATGATCACTCCGACTGAGCTCCGGAGATCCTATGTGGAGATGGGACAAGAAGGACAACCATCATTGCAGCCCTTCACTGATCTGGGCTTTATGGCAGAGTGGCTAGACCAAAGTCTCTCCTCAGTGCAAAACACATGAAAGCTCACTTGGCGTTTGCAAAAAAGGACTTGTAGGACTCTCAGACTGTGAGGAACAAGATTCTTTGGTCTGATGGAACCAAGATTTAACAGTTTGGCCTCAATTCTAAATGTTATGTCTGGAAGAAACCAGGCACTGCTCATCACTTGCCCAATACCATGCCAACAAGGAAGCATAATGGTGGCAGTATCATGCTGTGGGAGTGTTTTTTTTAGCAGCAGGGACTGGGAGACTGATCAGAGTTGAGGGAAAGCTGAATGGAGCAAAGTATAGTGATATCCTCAATGAAAACCTGTTCCACAATGCTCAGGATGTCAGACTAGGCCAACAGTTCACTTTTCAACATGACAATGATCCTAAGCACACAGCCAAAACAACACAGGAATGGTTTAGGGGCATCTCTGTCAATGTCATAGAGTGACCCAGCCAGAATCCTGACTTAAACCCTAGTAGACATCTCTGTAGGGACCTGAAAATGGATGTCCACTGATGGTTGCTATCCAACTTCACTGAGCTTGAGAGGATTTGAAGGAAGAATGACAGAAAGTCCCCCAATCCAGGTGTGCAAAGCTTGTCACACCAGACCCAAAAAGACTTGAGGCTGTAATTGCTGCCAAAGTTCTGGGTGAAGGGTCTGAATACTTATGCCAATGTGATATTTCAGTTTTTTAAAAAAATAAATACAGATATTTCTAAAATTCTGTTTTTACTTTATTTTGATGGAGTACTGAGTGTGGATTAATGAGAAAAAAATGAATTTCCACAACTGTAGAATCTGGCTGCAGCATAACAAAATTGACAAAAGCAAAGGGGGTTTGAATATTTCTTTGAATTTCTTTGAATTAGTCTCAATGTAATATTCATTTTCATAGCATTAATCTTACCCTAGAGACTTAATGGAAGTTTTAACTATTGACTTATAACTGCTATGAAGCATACTAGAAACCACTCCTTTGTATTGTCTTTTTTCTTTTCTTTTTTGTCCTCAGAAGCTAAGGACCGTTGGACATAATTTATATCAGGGTTCTAAGCTAGAATGGGGAATTGAACATTCCGGAAGAGACAGTCCATCTATTGTTGCCAACATGAATAAGTTGATGTATTCATGAGATCATTAGAAGTTGAGTTTGACTTGAGGTCTTCCTTTTTAGGTGGCATCATAATACCTGATTTAAAAAAAAACAAAAACTAAGCAGAGGCCTGATTAGCACTTGGACAGGAAAATGTTTTGAGTTCTCCTAAAAGAAGACTTTATCTTTATATATAAAAATAACTTAATTGTATATACATACTGTATGTGTTTATGTATGTGTGTGTTTGAGACCTGAGCACCAAACAACAGGGTGAGCTCCCATTACTTGGCCCAGCTGCTGCCAATCTAGTAATTCAAAAGCATGCAAATATGAGTAGATAAATAGGTACCACTTTGGTGAGAAAGTAACAGTGTTTTGTGACATTATGCTGGCCACATGACCACAGAAACAACTTCGGACAGTGCTGGCTCAATGGTCTTGATACAGAGATGAACACCTCCTATAGTTGGCTACAACTAGCGGAATAAAATCTTCAGGGAGTCCTTTACACACACACACACACACACACACACACAAGATATACAAGCAAAGTAACTTTTCAAAATATTGAAATCTCAGAAAAATAACCATTTTGAAAAGAAATTTGGTAATTTCCCAAAAGCATGGATTTGCTGATTAATCTTTTATGAGACGGCAATCACTTGCCACCAGAGAAGATTTATGAACTCCCAGGAACTTCCTCCCTTCTTAAGACAGTGTTTATGTCATTCATTACTAGAATTGTTCATGCATTCATTAAAATATAGGAAAGTAGCTTTCTTATAAAATGACCAGAAGAGATCGCCTCATATCTTTGCTCCAAGAAGAGCTAAAAACTAGCTCTTTTTAAACAATGAAAACTGATATTCTGGGAATGTTAACATAATTGTCTGAGGGCAGAAGGCATTTTCCTTTTTCCACTCTTTGAAAATACTCGTGAACATAAAGTGGGTTTTGAAATAAGAAAAATTGATGTTATTAAGGACTTTTATAAATAGAAAAAGATTTAGAGAAATGTTGTATTATTGATGTACTTAATTCTTTATAGCAAACGTTGTGGGTACAATACATCTGTAATTCAGTGTGCAATTCACAGAGGCAAGTGAGGTGTTCTGCTTACATAAATTATGGGAAAAGATTAGGCCTCTAGAGTACTGATCCTTGCCCACTAAAATGCAAAGGTCTGTAAAGGTGATGTGAATTCTCTCTAAATACAAATGTAGCCTTATCTTGATTGGTGGCATTTTACTCATTTACATTTCATTGTTGGTTTAGATGTTCCCACAGAAATATTACAATGGGAAAATCTGCCTCCAGTATTATAGGCAAAAGAGGATTGTCAAAATATGACATCCTTGGCATTTTAATTCTATTGTGAAGGAAACCAATATAAAGTATTGTATCTCTCTCTGTCAAGATGAGCTATTTCTCCAAGGTCATTAGTTGATCTCATCTGGCAGTTTCCTGAATGATCAGCTACTATGATCATTCATATAATCAGCATAAAGAGGATTACAGTCTATTCTCACCACAAACTCCATTGTGCTACATTTGGGTGTGTGTAACAGTTTGTCAAGTTAAAGATGAACAAGCTTCTTTGCCTTTAACTCTACTGAAGTTTTTAGTCATACTTTTATGGCCTTTAGTCTACC
>JANHFK010001329.1:101413-113599 GCA_036250565.1 Sibynophis collaris
CTGTGGGCGTGGCTTGGTGGGCGTGGCAGGGGAAGGATACTGCAAAATCTCCATTCCCACCCCACTCTGGGGCCAGCTAGAGGTGGTATTTGCCGGCTCTCCAAACTACTCAAAATTTCCGCTACCGGTTTTCCGAACTGCTCAAAATTTCCGCTACCCGTTCTCTGAACTGCTCAAAATTTATGCTACCAGTTCTCCAGAACCTGTCAGAACCCACTGGATTTCAACCCTGGTTCGCAGCCTTGAATTATTTATAAACATAATAAAGGAATTAAATTTAAATTTTTTTTTAAAAAAAAATTGCAATCCATTAGGGAATTTCTCCAGTGCAACATCCCTATGGGAACTGCACAAGACAATTCCCACATTAGAATGGGTCATCTATAGGAGAATTTCCCCCATGAACTAGCAGCTCATTTGACATGAGTAAACCACTTTTTGTATCCCATCGCATTTTGAAGAGTAAGTGGATTTTTAATTTTATTTTGTTCAAGTCTCTATACTCCAGAGAATTCTTATCTCTTGTTTTTCCTCCTAATTGCTATTGACTAGCCATTGTCCTTTAATCAAAGGTGTCACCTGTGTTTCCCAAGGATTTTTCCTCTTGCTGGAAAATCTTTACATGTTGTGATCCATGCATCATGCCTGCTCAGAAGAGTTTCTCTATAAAGAGAAAATAATGGGAAAATGGTGGGGGGGGAAATAGGCAAATTGCAAGTAAAGTGGTTTTTTCATAAATGAAATAACTAAAGTAATTGCACAATGAAAACTTCAACTAAGTGTATTCTTTTATTTGAGGCTGCAGTTTTACCTTCTTGGTAATTTACTTTACTTTAGAGTAAAACTCCTGGTGCTTTGATAACTAGATGTTCCACATTAAAACATCCAAATGATTGTAGAAACATACAAATGCTGATTAGCTGAAACTCTCATTTGAAAGGGGATACCGTATACAATGTAATTCAGCAGAGCATCAATAGAAATAGAGCAAAGCAAAAAAAAAAAAAATCTAAAACCCACACCACAGAGTTCAAAGAGCTAAAATGCAAATTTCTTTTATTGTTGGAAATATAAGCAATCCATTTGGTATACAAGAAGTAAAATACTTACAACTCTTTTTATCTTATTTTTGCACTCACTTCTTTGAATCGCTTTTTGATTAAAATAAAACAAAAAAACTTTGACTGATGCAGCTGGAGGACAATCATTGTTTAGCCTGATTGTGGAACTGGATCCTTTGCCTTTGTACAATGTGTGGTTTGCATGTAGATGGTTCATTAACTGACCATGTGGTTGCAGCTTGACTAAATATGTGGCAGGACTGCAAGAACAAGATTTATCTACAGCCACATCTTCTATAACATGGAGATTTAACTGTAAGTTTCACCGATCCTGATGCTATCTTGTATCATATATATATA
Organism: Sibynophis collaris; assembly: GCA_036250565.1. Lineage (NCBI taxonomy): Eukaryota > Metazoa > Chordata > Lepidosauria > Squamata > Sibynophiidae > Sibynophis > Sibynophis collaris. Next base: position 102,835 of record JANHFK010001329.1, read on the forward strand.
TAGCAGCTTTAAATAATCGTGTATAGTCACCATTAAGCATGCCTCAGAGACCTTAATTCCTGTAAGGGTTAAACCAATTAAATGTAGGCGGCACGGAGGGCTTTGCGTCTTTTCCCTAACAAATACATTGTTCAAGAGAAGCTATTGGTAAATGTGTCTGAAGAGTCAGTTCCTGACCTTGGCCATGTACTTCACTTCCTGAAATTGTATTAGTCTTGTGCTGAATGGATGAATGAATAAAGGAGGAAGCTTTTAAAATCAGGAATCCAGAATATAATGGTCAAACACACACACACACACACACACACACACACACACACACACACCCTTTGTGCAACCTAGTACTGGAGATACTTAATTCTGTACTTCAGATTAGCACACAAAAATAGACTAAAAACGTTAATCCGTTTGTATTAATTAAACACAATATTTTCTTTATTGTGAGATTAATTTAGAAAAATAAAATTGTTTGGGAAACCTGTATGCGATATCTGGCTGCGTATATGTATAGATGAATGCTATTTCTATCTCTCCCTCTACATCTCTCTGCATCTACATCTGGATTTTCATCTGTATCAGGCCTCTATACCTGCATATGCATATGCACCTACATCTATATCATCTATATCAGGGGTCTTCAATCCCCAGGCTGTGGACTGGTACTGGTCCATAAGCCAGTTGGGAACTGGGCTGTGAAAATGATGGGCATGTGTGTGAAGCTTGCATTTGTGCGGGACCTAGGTTGCCCGCATGAAACCATTCCCTCCCAACCCTGTTGCCTTTGCCACCGTTGCTGCTACCAGTCTATGGAGTCAGAAAGGTTGGGGACTGCTGATCTATATCTATATTGGTGGTGGGATCCAAAATTTTTTACTACTGTGGGAATGGCATGGCTTGGTGGGCGTGGCTTGGTAGGCGTGGCACGGGAAGGATACTGCATTCCCTCTCCACTCCAGGGGAAGGTTACTGCAAAATCTCCATTTCCTCTTGATCAACTGGGACTCGGGAGGCAGAGAATAGATGCCAGTCTATTCTCTAGGGGGTGGGGCCAGTCAGTGGTGGTATTTACCGGTTCTCCAAACTACTCAAAATTTCTGCTACCGGTTCTCCAGAACTGGTTAGAATTTGCTGAATACTACCTCTGATTATTTATATATCTATATCTATATCCAAATATAGCATCATTCATCCTAAATTTTCTCTAATATTTAATCCTAACTCTCTCCACTATTGAAGTGGCAGATCACTTGATGAGAAACAATTGTACAATTATTCAAGAATTATGGGAAATCCTCTTACCTTGCATGAGTAGCAAATCTTTTTTTTTTTTTGTCAACAAAGGATGTATAATGTAACGGAAGCCAAGGTTGATATTCCATGAATGGATCTGAAAACAGAAACAACTTCTTTCTTTCTCCATCCCTCATCTACCCCCAGAGCAGACAGTGGAAGGGAAGGGCTTTTCCAGTGGAAGGGAGGAGAAGGCAAATCTAATTTTTCAAAGTGGTATTAATTTCATTCTTAATCTGCATGATGAGAGTACAGGTAGTCCTCAACTTACAACTCATTTAGTGACCGTTCAAAGTTATAACAATACTGAAAAAACCCTGACTTGGGACCCATGTTCACACTTATGACTGTTGCAGCATCCCCATGATCAGATGATCAAAATTCAGATGCTTGGCAACTGACTCATATTTATGATGGTTGCAGTGTCCCAGGGTCATATGAACAACACCTTTTGAAACCTTCTGACAAGCAAAGTCAATGGGGAAGCCAGATTCACTTAACTACTGTGTTACTCACTTAACAACAACGGTGATTCACTTAACTGTGGTAAGAAAGGTCATAAAATGGGGCAAAACTCACTTAACAAATGTCTCGCTTAGCAACATAAAATCATGGGCTACCTGTATCAAGCTTAGGAACCATGCAACTATTTTGGTCAATATATCTGTCCCATGCATAGTCTGGTTAATGCAACTAATTTTGTAAGTACAAAAGAAAAGTCATACAATATATTGCCTTTCAGTTAAAAATTAAAACCATAATTTTACTTATTTTTATAATTGAAATCGTAATTGAAAATTAATAATAGGAAAGAGTAATTCATCAATAGTGATAATTTAAATATAAATAATTAAGCAGAGAGCAAAAAGGGATCATTGATACTTTGTCTTTATATTAAATTCTCCTTTTAGTTACATAAATTGTTTAATATTTTTAGTACTAAATTCCCTGGTAGGTTTTTTCCCCCCTCTTCTTCCTGTTGCCACCTGTGCAAGTCACACATCTACACAAAATTTTCACTGTTGGGGAAACTAAAAGTGTTTCAATTTAAAGAGTTTTTGCAGCTTTCATTGCTATTAGATATTTGACACTGCAGTTTATCTTTATAAGTTTTCTTTGAAATGGATTAATTTCTCCCCGGCTTTATAACTTTATCCAGAAATTTACATTTTTTATTGAAAACTGTCATAGAAAAGAATAGGGTCTTGGAAGGCAGCCAAGAAACATTTCAAGAATGCAGTTCCACATCCATCTATCTGGAAATCAGCTTTCGCAATTCTCTTCCCAGCCATCCAAAGAAAAAAGAGGAGGCCAGGGAAAAAATGAACAGCCCTGAGACTCTTTTCCCGTTTCATTTTGTTCCTGCATCATCCTCTCAGGTTTAAATTGTGGCCTTGCATATCCTGCAAAAATGAGGTCAGTGTCTTCTGTAAACAAACTGGATAGTTTGTTGACAGTGTCTTCTGTAAACAAACAGATCTGTGTTCCTTCTGTTCATGATTTTTTTTTAAAAAAAATGAAGGTAAATATACTAGACATCAATTATATCAGAAAGATTTGAAAACAAACAGTGGGCCCTAATTTTATAGGCGAAATAACCTGGTTTTGCAAAAAAAGTCCATGACTTTTAAAATAATCCCACCTTAGAGTTTCACTTCTTTTAATAAAGGATGGGTTGCTATGCATAAGGAGAAATGAGAAGGGCTATACTTTATAATGCATAATTGAAGAAGATGAGCTCAAGGTAATTTATTTCAGAATAATCACGGGAGAGATTTGATATTACCCAAGGGATGGATGTAATGTTTCCAAAGAGTTTTTAAAAAGTGGTATCAGACAAAAGACATCGAACATGCGAGTGGAGGAATAGCAATAGGGTGGGGAAGTAGGACTTCTTAATTGTTTCATTTATCTCTTTCTATGGAAGTTTCCCACTCCAAACAGTTCCTTTCTTGAGGGTATTCTAGAGGCTTCTGATAATCTGCTTTGTTTTAGATGGTAGGTTTTTTTTAAGATGCATATTCTGAGCTTTATAATGGTTAGAGCAGTGGTGAGATTCTACCAGTTTGCTCCAGCTCGGGTGAACAGTTTGCTCTGACTTTCAGCCGTGAGCAAACTGGCTCTCTCTTTCTTTGAAGTGGGCCCGGTCACCCTCCCCTGCATTATACTGACCTATATTTCTGCTTCTGAAACCCAACTGATTGGGGCAGCAGAGTGGATTGCCACGCCTCAGCTGTTTTTCTTTGTCTCAGCCACGCGGAAGTTCAAATTTCTGCAAAGTGCGTAAACACGTGTTCAGTGTTAAACCGGTAGGATCCCACCACTGGCTTAGAGTCCTCTGCAATTGAAGCAGTATATAAAGTTGCATATGTAAATAAATAAATGATATGGAGGCAAGGTTTATATTTAAAATGCAGTGGAGTGGGCCAGAGGATGAAAAAGTATCTCCTCAAAGTCCAATAGATGCTTCCACATTCACTTCTTTTCATATCCCGAAATATGATTTCCCATACATGAAGATAAATGTTTAAATGTGTAAAATTTCATCTTTACATTCTTTCATTGCATAGGAGTATATAAGGAGCTGCGCTTGCATTGTGATACATTTTTCATCCCTTGACCTCCCTTGTAGATGCCTAAGGTCTTCATCCTTCTCTCCTCCCCATAATTTTAAGGGCAACCTTTGGTGACCAGAAAGTTGTCTTCACTTTGATATATTTGCTCCAACCATTCTGGAACTAATTATCCCCTGGCCTCCTGTATGTATGACAGTTTATGACTGATTTAACTGTCTGTAATGACTTTGTGTTTCTTTGAAAAAAAAATCCTGCGATCAGAACACAGTTATCTTTTCTACAATCCAATCTGCAGACAACTTTATAAATAGAAGTGGTTTGAGCATGACATTTTTGTTGATGGAAGGAATAAAATAAAATGCTAAAACAAAGGCCCCTATTCTGCTTTTTTAATTCCATCGTTAGCTGATCCTTCCTTACCCTTGCAGCAATCTGGCTTTTCTTCTTGCCCGGCAATTTTTACATTTTTTAAAAAAGTGTGGTTTTGGTTCTGCCAGAAATTTTTATTCTTATAAATAGCATTTAAAAAAAAATTACATTCCTAAGAACATATATTTCTTCCGGTGCTCTTGGGGAGCAGGATGAGGCTAAAATCAGGCATTGGCCTTGACCAGATTAAATCAGAATACATCCATATCAATTTGCTCACCGTTCATTAAAGATATATAGTTGTTCTCCAACATGCACTAATTTACTGTACTGTTCCCCACAAAAGGATTTGTTTTTCCTGATCCACATACCTTAACAAAAAGTATGGATTGCTTTTTTTGAGACGATTATATTTCTCCCAGGTATAACTTATATCCTCATCTTCCACAACAGAGTCACTAACTTCAGCAAATACAGATAGTTGCACAAGGATGCAAGGTCTACTCAGTCATAATTCTTGAACCCAGGGTCATCCAATTACATGAATAGCAAGAGTTCCCGGATATACAGAGCAGCATATTTTTCACATAGTTAAACAATGGAATGCTCTGCTTCACATTACATTGATGGCATTCAGAATGGACAGGTTTAAAAGAGGAAGGTAAAATTAAAGCTACCAGTGAAAACCAATCATGTTATCTATGGATGTCTTTTGATCTTCAGGGAAAGACAAATAGAAGGAGCATCCTGGGGAATCCATATCTGTTTGTGAGCTTCTTATAGATGTATGGCCACAGAATGTTGGAGTGGAGCAGGAGTGTCAAACTGGCGGCCCGCGGGTCAGATGCGTCACACACAGGTTACGCCCATCCTGGCTCCACCAAGGGGAAAACTGTCACAAAACATCACATGACAGCAATGTGATGAGGCAAGTTTGACACCCATGGAGTAGAGCATTTGAACTAATTGAGCATAGCTTTTATGCTACCATCCTGTGTGTTTGTGTGTGTGTATTATGCATACACATACATCTCAGAAGCAGACTCACTGAGTTCTATGGGACTTACTTTCCCACAAGTATAAGAATATAGTCTTAATTTCAGTGGGAATGCATCAATAAGAGCTTATAACTTTCTTTCACTAGCATTACACATGGTGTCCATAGGCCCTGAAATCAGTTGCATTTTTTTTAAAAAAATCAGTTGTTAAAAAGATTTTAAAACATTGCACTGATTTATTTCAAACATTGCAAAGAACTCATATTAGATCCCTAGTTTCTCTCCAAATATTATCAAATTGGCTGAGCGGTGGAGGGTTTACAATTATTTGTGTTTTTCTTATGCTAGATGTTACGGAGAAGAAAAGTTAATTTCATTATTCTGAATCTATCTCTGGAAATAGGCATCAAAGTCAGTCTTGGAGATTTTAATTCTGTAGGAATCTTTATTAAAGGATGTGCTTCTGAGCGTATGCAGAGTGATTTTAAAAATGCCAAGTTAATTAAGTAGCAGAAAACCTCACTGAACAACAACAAAAATCAGGATATACCGTAATTGTCCTGAATGCAGAATGTGGCTTTAGCCCAGCTAAAGTTCAACAGACATTTACTGTAGATATTTATTAAAAAAAATACATAGAATAGGAAAATCTCTCTTTTACATGACCTACATCTTGAAAAGAGAAGAGCATAAGACAAAGCAAGAGAATTTCACTTTGTCTCTTAAATAAACGCACTAATTAGCAATAGTCTAGTGAGAAACAGACACCGAAATAACTGTAAAAACACATTAAAAAAACATTAAAATCACTCAAAAATTACAAAAGTTTGTTTTTAATTTGATGGAAAACTTAGGGCTGGTTGATATATGGAGCCATAAAAATGGTAGTTCAACAGAATATACCTATTTTTCACAAAGACATAGATTCCCCAAGAATAGATACAATTTGGATTTCAAAGAAGTTAGTGACCATGATCTTTAAAGTAGAGTTTTTACCAAATGTTTTCTCCGATCTTAATTCTGTAAATTTGATTTATAAAAGAAAATCCATTTCCTTTAGATGGAGATGAAATAAAATGCTTTTACAGAAAGAAACATCAGTATAAAAAGAAACTAAAAGAAATTTTTGAAGATAACTTAGGCAAAGGCACTGCCTTAAGAATAGTTTGGGATGCAAGCAAAGCTTTTATCAGACATCATTTTATACAATATAATGATGGACTCAAAAAAAAGAATCAAGAGAAAACACAAACTATTTTGGATGAGATAAAGAAAAAAAAAAGAATTAAAGAAACCCCCAAAGAACTTTGGTATTTCCCAACAGATTAAGCTATTACAATAACAGCTATGTATGTTAACAGCAAGAGAAATGGCAATAAAATTGATTTAGGAAAAAAAATGAGTTTGCAAATAATTCAGGAAAGTGGCTGGCATATAAATTATAAACAGAAAAAAAGAAAGAAAATGATATTGAGATACTGTACAAGGAGATACTGTATTAATGGACAATGTAATTAAAAGAATTTTGTCAATTAACAGGGTTTAAGATTAGTAAACAGAAGAGGATATTAACAAAAGAATATGAAAATACAAGATCAAACAGAACTGATGAATAAAAGGGATTTTAAGAAAAGATGATGCTTGAGTATTACTATGACAAATATGAATTGTAGGTTATTTCAAAATAATTATTATAACACATGAGATGGAGTTTAAAAAGGTATGTTGAGGTAGGAGAAACTACAACTGACTTTGATGGGGAGAAATTTCTGTGATTAAAATGAATATTTTGCCTAGAATGTCAACAACTCTAATACACAATGGAAGACATATATGTCTAAATTTGTGTGGCAAGAGAAAAACGCACATGCTAAGCATTTAGACTACCTTTGGAACAGTTCCAAATTGAAATCTAAGCATAAGGGCAACTTCCAGCTTCTTCCTGCTCAGCTATCCTGCAATGGGAAAGAAAATTTATACAATAATTTAGACTAAAAATGTTCAAAATATGCATGAGTTCTGTCAGATGTTATTCTCCAAGTTGAGGTCATGTGAAGTCATGTGATAGGCCAGTGTGACTCAACCCTGATAAGAGTCAAATTGGAGATCTGAGATTCAAAAGCAAACCAACTGATTAAATTTAAGTTTGCAACCCGAGACTCAAAGGAAAGGCAGTTGAGTTCAAGCCACTTTGAAATTCAAGATCTGATTTGTAAAATATTCATCCATAGGCTACACTGGGGAAGCATCAAAATGCTTTGCAGCTGCTTTGCTTTTTTGGCAAAGGGAGATGAAAATAACAGAGCCGAACTCTTTGGAGGACATTAATCTTGGCAAATTTCATTTGGTTGCCTCTCACGTTTTTAAATCCCCAGGCTCTTTCTTTAAAGCAAGTAGTAATACCGATGAGGAAAGGACAGCACATTATCCAAACCACCTATCCTAAAAAATAATTTTTAAAAAGTGTTAAAAGCTATGTAAAAGACAAGGTCTTGCTTACCCATTTTGCTTGTCAGGGCTGTCCTGCTTTATCACTTGGTTTAGAGATGCCAGGAGAGTTAGACCATCATTCCTAGCAGAACTCAGCTGTGTCATGCTCATTGGTAATATTCTATGTTAATTATTAGATAGTTAATTAGATAAAGATGCAGGTTTGCACAGAGAGCGTACCATAGAGATAGGAAAGAATGAGACAGTTGATGAAAAGAAGCATTTGTAGTCCGAGCCAGTCCTTTTTTTAAAAGAGGTAAACTTAGAGCAATAGCCTTTTTTAGCCTGTTTATAACTTAAACTTATTCTAATCATGGTACCCCAAATGTGTGGTTCTTTTCTCCGGTGGGACCAGTCTATAAGGGCAACCTGGTCTACCCAATTATGGGACGGAGCATGATGCTTCCGTTTTCACCTTTCAGCACCAATCCAGGGGCTTTCGTAGGCAGTTGCTTCCGCGACAAACTATACAACATAAATTTAACATGGTGCCCCAAATGTAATTTTGGGTTGTTCTCAAAGAATATATGCCTTTGACAAGAGGTGTGTTCCACTTACCTTCACTACTGGTTCACAATGGGAGCACGCACCTGCGACACTTCTGCACATGCACAGAGTGTCCGTGATGATGTCCACCGGGTGGGTGGAGCCTCCTGCCACCACTACTACCGGTACGCAAGATCTGGACTGAACTGGTAGAAATGCACCACTGGATTTGACCCAAGGTTGTGTACTTTGCTGATCAGCATTGAATCCATATTCAGAGAGTTCTGATACGAACTTCCAGTTTCATCAAAAGGACCAGCAGGTCTCACTAAGATAAGAGAGAGAACGAAGCTGATACCTCCTTGAGCGCCAATAGGCAGAGAGTGACAATAGTCATTGGTCTGCTATTTAACCCATCTTCCCACTTTCCCAGTACATGAAAGTAAAGTTGCATCATTATCAGCAAAATTACCAGAAACAGCAGAAAAACCAAAAATGGAGGTGCTTTGAATGCCTGTGAAGGTTCTTGAAGACAGTTGCTTGGACTCACTGTTTCCAAGTGAGTCTCTGGTTCAGTGGGTAATTAAATCAATATTGTACTGAACTGAACTTCTTCTCCAAACCTTACCCAGACCTACAGTGCAATTCTGGTATCTAGCATCCAAATGCCATCTTTTATTTGTACAGTTTTTGGATGGAGTAGGTCCACACCAGACTAAGTAATAGGACAGCTTGATTTCAATTATGCCAACTTCTTTGTCAAGATTGCATTTTTATATTTCTGAAAATATCTGAATATCGAAAATGGAACATAAGGAATAATTACTTATTTCAACTCGTTTTAGCAATAAACATTTTTGACCATCCATTCAGCAGAAATTAATAAAAAGATGACTTCTATTAAATCAGTGGAGGTAAACACTTTGCACTGCATAATTTGCTGACAGCCTAATTACATGTTGTATATTTGCAAATATATGTAAGAGACACACCCAATTTATTCTTCTACTTCTTCTTTCTCTCTTTCTTTCTCTCTCTCTCCCTCCCTCTCTTCCTTCCTTCCTCCCTTCCTTTCCTTTTTCTTTCTGCACCTTCAGAACTGGACTTCTTATGTATGCCTAATTTTTATTTAGACTATTATACAGACAACTACGGTGTCTCTTGAAAACTTACAGCAAAAAATAAACCAACTTTAAAAACAGAGATAGTAAAAAAATTAAATTACATTAAAATTCACAATTAATGCCTGTTTTTAGAGTTTTTGAAACAGTAAGCAAAGAAGAAAGTCTCTCAGTTCAATAGGAACATATTCCAGGGAACAGAGATAGCTACAGAGGAGGTTCTACCCCAGAGATGAGCAATCCTTAGTTTATCTCAGTTAGTGGAGAGGGTGGAATTATAGATGTGTAAGTATTTGGGTCTGAATAAGGAAAATGTGACTACACTTGCTGGGCATGTCAGTGACACCCGTAAAGAAATTCTGCCTGGTTTTGGAGAACATGATTTTAAGCAGACCATGTCTCTCTCTCTTGTCACTGCCTCCTTAGTGTCTCCTGAACATGCCCACACCAGACCGAGGCATCTTTCCTGTCTTGATTCAAGTACTACTATATCTCCAGGAAGAATCATGCAGGAAAACATGCCCCAACTGTGAGTGTGTAGAGCTTTGCAATTCATGACCAACCCTTTGTGTTGAGTCTCTATGCAAGGCAAGGTATACATTTGCATCTTGGAATTGCTAAATGTTCATTTAAAATTATTTTTTGTAAATAAAACCATGACGTTAGTGAGCTAGATAACCAAAAATGCATTCCAATTTTCTTTTTAAATAATTGTACTAATATTTGGAAAAAGAAGTAGGGGTGAGAAAACTGAATAGCAATTGCTGCAGCCTTTAGAATTATAGTATGGCATTGGCTGGCTGCTAATGAAATTACATTTGTCCTTTTTCCATGAAATGGAGAAATCATTCTGCTCTGCAAAGTGCTATAATTATAAAGCCATTTGCCACCTCTAATGGGAGGACTTTTATTTCATAAAATATTAACAAAATATAATATCAGTGCCATAGGTTAGGAATAGTCTTATTTTCTCCATAAAAAGTCAATTTGTAACCACTGCAGAATGTCTTTCTTGGGAAGGCTATATCTGGGGAACTAATCTTTTTATACCAGGTTTGAAATATAATCATTAATTGTGTTAGATTTCTCACCTTTAAATGTATGGTTTCAAAATAATTTGACTGTATCCATATTAAACTTAAATGTTGCTGCCATATTTATGGGAGCATTGAAAAATCTTCAGATAATATTTGCTCAAGGCATAGTATTTTATGACATTTTAATGGGTTTTTGAAAACTGTTTTCAAATAATCTGTAAAGGGTGAAATACATTTTTTAAAAACATTTTTTTTTATTTTTCAAATATTTAAACATTAAAAATATATATATCATTTGTAAATGAAGTACGTCTATCCTGGTAATTATTTCCATACATTCTCTTATCATTTTAAAATTAAAATTACTTAATAATACAATCCATCCCTAATTTAACACT
>JANHFK010001329.1:114256-126959 GCA_036250565.1 Sibynophis collaris
GGGGCCAGTCAGAGGTGGTATTTACCGGTTCTCTGAACTACTCAAAATTTCCGCTACCGGTTCTCCAGAACTGGTCAAAACCTGCTGAACACCACCTCTGCTTTATACCCCATGCAATGTATTGATCTAGGTGTTACCCTTAGACCATTCCTTATGTGACTATAGAGCTTGCTGGGTGACAATTTCAAATCAGACTTTTTTAACCCAAGCTATCTCACAGGATTGCTACAGTGATAATGAAATTAGGGGATGGTCCCATTGGTACCCCTTTAAGTTTTAAAGAAAAGGTAAGACATCTGTTTAATAATACATTCATCAGAATCCTAAAAAACCTCCAATGCATATGATGATGGCTCCTAAAAATCCAGGCTTCAACTAACTGTCTGGATGCCAGTAAAGATGCAACCTCTCTTAGTGTTCCTGAGACTTGTTTTTCTTACAGGGGCATTATTACAGTTTTGTGCCCCTGCAGACTTTCTTGAGGGAGATATGGAATGCAGAAATATAATGTACCTATCACCTTATGCCCATGCAACTAATTAATTATCAGCCTGTTTTGATAATTAACAGATAATAAATTTTTAACTGCTGGCTTGTTAATAGATTTCAACAAGTAATCTCTTCAGTGTTTAAAAATGATCAACTGGGCTTTATTAAAATTAAACTTGGATGAGAAATGTTCAGGTAGTAGTAGATTTGAATGAATACAAACATAGATGAAACTCCAATTCTGTCACTAGATGCAGAAAAGGCATGAGAAAAAAGTCCAAAGACAATATATGCACGAGCTAGCCAAATGTGAATTTCCTAAAGAAATCATAAAATGTGGATCCAGATTTCCTGTGGGATTCTCCCAAAACCAAAGAGAAGATTAATGGCATATTTTTCATCTACTTTTTCCTTTTGCCAGAAAAAGACTGTTCACTTTTCCCCTTATATTTGATTGGAGCCCTTATCCCATGGTATTCACAAGATTATAATATCCATGGATTTTGCATAATTCATTAGACTACAATTTGATATTATATGCTGATAATCTTTTATTGCTTATCTATGAACTTCATATTCTGATTCTGGTTTTCATGTATCTGAATAATGCTTTTGGCCAAATTGCAGGATGTGCTGGATTTATTTCATTTGATATGCTTAATCCAAGCAATATTTGTAAAATAATTACGCTAATTATGAATGTTTCTCTGGATGTCGGTAAATGGGAATTATTAAAGTTTACTGTTAGAATAGGATAAATACCCCTAAATTAAATATAAGTTAATTTTGCTTGGAATATAAATATCTAGAAAACATTTTTGAAAATTCAGTACCATACATTTCTAGGAGGATTTTCAGTTTCAAATATATCTTTGAAAAAGATGTAATTATCAAATAAAGATGGAAAGTTTGGCTTCCTGAATCATCAATTATACTATTATGCATACTCTTTGACTAATATTAAATTCTGGACATCTTCACTTAGTATAAATTATCTTTCTTGTATATAACTCCTTTAGCTAATTGAACTGTTTGGCGTTCCAAATATAATAGATTTGTTTTGTCTTATTTAATATTATATTGATTAGAAACTGTGAGAGAACATTTCTGGAAAAATGAATTTTCACTCTTTTTCTCATGCTAAATTGGTGTTTGTGCGATAATTCAGACCTCAACATTGATTTATGAAAGATAAGGATGGATGCTGGGATTTGTTTTTTATAATCTTTTCTGTTCAAAGATAAAGGCCATTTGTCAGTTGCTAGTCACTGGCAGTAGTTATAATTGCATTTATTGCTATTTCAATATTTATTCTTTTATTCTCAGCCACTGGTTCTTTTTGAGATGGTGTGTTGTATGATTCAATAATTATTAATATTATGGGTTTTTATTTTTAAACTTTGTTTGACACCCAGAGTGACTGTAGTGAGAGGGGCTGATATGCACATCTAAATAAAAAATTTAAGACGTGCAACATTTTCAGCAGAGACAACTACATTTTTAGAAGAAATCACTAATGTTATCAATAAACCAATTTTATATACAACACTGAAAGGCTGAGTGGAATAAGGAACTGCAAACTCCCATGTTGTCTAACAAATGGGAAAATATTTCAGCCTCAATATCAAAAACGGATTAGTTCTTAGATTACAGTTTAAACAATAAACAACTAGAATAACAACATTTTAAATTTATTGAACTCTATTGCATTTGTATCAAAAAGGAATAAGAAAATCATGTTGATCATGAAAAAACATTTTACTAAAACACATGCTTGTGCAATGTTCTAAAATTATTATGTTCTGGAAGAAGTAATTACAAGTATACAAATGCAAAACTTAATATTTTGGATTCACACATTCTTTTGAACTCTTTACCCATGACATGGAGATTGATAGTTGCACAATAGAAACAGATACTCTGGACCGCATTATTTCTAACAGATTAATTCTTCAACACTGGAAACACAAATTTATGGCCCAATTAAACAATGGATTAGAGACTTAATGCTACATGTGGCCGCTTATAAATATAGATCATGTATTGGTAATTACATTGGTATAACTATAAGGGATCCTCTGGGACTCTCAGCTCCTGCTATTCATTCACTCATTCATTCATTTACTCATTCGTTCATTTTATTTGGCCATTTTATCTCAAATATACAGTATGACTGGGTTATACAATTCAAAACCTATTTAAAAGAATATAGAACAATATAAAACCACATTGAAACCATACCAGGTGAAAAGCAGGTGGAAGTTGTCATCAGGACAACTGGAGTTTGCAAAACTCCAACTTGTCTGTCAGGTTCGTTTAATCCAAGATTGCATTAAATATATTCATTTATGCTTTGATTACTTTTCAAGTGGACCTCTGCAGCACAACATGGGCCTATAGTGCTCATGAAGTCCCAGTTGGTTGTTTGAATATGTGGCTTGTCTAGATACATAGGTTCTCTTCTTTATTTTATTTGTTTATTAAATTTATTGGTCACCCATTTTACCACAGGGTAAATCTGAGTGACTTACAATATTAAAAAGATAAAACTATACAATACTAATAGACCATTTTATTATTTCCTATTATTAGTAATAGTATTTATTATTTTCTATTCTTATGTATGGGCCATCCACAGTCATTGTGGAGTTGGGTGGCCTTTATGAAAGTACGTTCATGCCCAATGAAGCAATGGTGTATGGTCAAATTCTGAAATACACTGAGCTTCTCTAGCTTGTATAGAGGAATACAATCAAAGGATAATGTGACTTGACTTTACAGTATCTCTACCCATACAGTATCTCTACCCAGAATTAAATCTACTGCAATTTCTATCTGAAGACTTGAGGTTTTTTTTTCCAGTAATACAGAGCTGTAGTTGTTGGACTAGGAAGAGGGAGCCTCAGTTTGTATTCTGCCATCAGCAACAAGTTCATTGTGTGATTTTGGATTAGCCACTCTATCCCAGCCCAAATAGAAGGAGTATTATGTATCTTTAAGTTTCTTGGAAACAGATAGAGATGGAATAGAATTCTTTATTGGCCAAGTATGATTGGACACACAAGGAATTTGTCTTGGTGCATATGTTCTCAGATTATAGATATAGAGATATAGATGAGAGGAAGAGAGATAAAAGAGGGATGAAGAGGGAGAGAAGGAGGGAGGGGGGTAGAGACAGAGAGAGGGAGAAGGAGAGAGATCCTCTGCTTCAATGTCCTGGACTTCTCAGCTTTTGGAAATTCCCAGATTTAATCAGTGACTGGTGGGAGAACAATGTTGGCCTTATCTTTTTTCCCAGCCTTGGTTCATAGTTTCTAGAATTCTGCCCCAGTTTTAAAATGATCAAAGTTTTTGTATGTCCAAAAGAAGCAAGGGCTGAGATATCTTTACTCTGTATAATACCTAGTGGTGTACTACCAATCTTAACAGTAAGTTAATGGTCTTTGTAAGACCTTTCAACAGTTATATTTATAGCACCAAACAGTACAAAATACAAGCATATTTGGGATTGCAAACAACCTCTCCTGTCACATATTAATTGTATATGTGAAAGGCTAACTGCGCCTGTGGCATTCTGATTCACTCTAATCATTATATTTTTGTGAAGCAAATTTCTTGAAAAACGTATTTAAACAAACCTCTGCCAGTGTGTGAAACTTTTACTGCTTGCATAGCTTGGCTTTATTGTCTTATGCCTCTGTTTTATTTATTTAGAAAATGTATATGGATACCCACTCATTCTTAGTGACTCTGGGCAGCTTACAAAAAAATAAAAATAAAAACCTAATATGCAACAATAAAAAGTTCCAGTGCTCTGTTTTTGGAAGGCAGGTTACCAGCTTGAAACAATCAACAAGATGGGGATGGATTTTCTTTTCCACGTTCATCATATTGTCTACAGGATTAAGGTATTTCTCTCTTTCTCTGACTATAAATTTGGTCATGGTGGACAGAAAGGTTGGGGGAGAAGTGAGTATACACTGGAGCAAAATGAGACCGCAAAATCATTCCTTAGAGACTCTGTATTAAACTCAGCAGCTTCTAGCAACGGTAGTGAAACAGGCAATGACCCAGTAACCCAGTTGAAAATTAATAAGTGTTTCCCCAGTAGGCTCAGGCTTAGGTAATTGACAGATCATGCCCAGGTCAATACTTTGGACAAGATAGTTGGAGAGAAGAACAGCTTGATATGCTCTTCAACCTCTTTTTCACCTCTAATTGGCTTATTATCGTGGCCTGCCCTGCTTTGCCTGTAACTAAATTAAGTTGTAGTTAAGCCTTAATCCAAGCATAAAAGGTTCACTTCATGAGACTTCCCTCCTATTTTCTATAATACTAAATATTATAAATACACAAATCTAAAGTGATCAGATTTGGGAGGGGGGAAATTAGAGGGATGGATAATTAAGGTCCACAGGAAATATTATGATATCAGCAGGATGATGAGATTTTTTTCAACACTTCCTGACTTTTGAAGAGTTAGCATGCTTATGAAACAAACACCATGTTAAAAAGTTATGATATTTATGTAGTTACTTACCAAGCACATCTAAATTATATTAAATCCCCAAGGCATGTCACAATTTTTGAGTGCCCCTAACGTTTGGAAATTGAAAGTTGAAAAATTTGACACGCTCTTGATTATTTCACTTCTTTTTTAAAGCAATAATAAAACAAAGCAGTGTGTTTTGACAGATTTTTGATAGCACAGATGTGAGGACAGACAGAGAGGGGGTTGATGGTGCTGCTAGGTTCTGTTTAAAGTTGCTCGGGAACTAAAAGTGACCTGTGGTTTGCCTACTTTTGGTGCAGAAAGAAGTTTCTGGTCTTCACACTAAACACCACTCGTGACTGAAGGACGATTACCAATTGCTTTCTCAATGCAAATTTGGGAAACCTACAAATTATCGGTTGGAAATCTGCAACAAAACCCCCCAGTTACCCATATTAGGCTTCTGTCAATACTGGGAGTCCAGAAACAATAATATTGGGTTGCTTTTAACATATTTTGAAGGTAAAGAGAACAAAGGAAATGAATCAAAAAGGGACACATGTTTTGTTTTGATTGTAAAATGATGATATTATAATGAAACCACTTTGAAAGGAATGATAATGCCAGAGGTAAAAATATTTCACAGTTGTCAAACTGCTCAGAAACTGTTAACACGGCTCATTCATTTTCAGCAGCAATTGCAAGCTGAAAACATATTTTTGCTGGTCTGAAACTGATTGATGTACATTACTCATATCAGGCTAATGGCACTTTATTTTCCAACAGAAGCAAGTAATGAGTGACCTTGGGTGTTCTGCTGAAAGGTTTTGTTGTTCTGCTTAGCTTATGAGCACCCCCAAGGAAATGAGGGTCCAGCACCGGGTGTATTTCAACAAACCTCATTTCTTTCATGACTCTGTGTAAAAGAATTTGATACAGGGATAGAAGCTAACTTCTGTGAGTAAATGAAATATTGATCTGTGCTACTCTGGCCTTGCCTTCACCTTGTCCCAGGGCTGTGAGTTACTGACTTTTCCGTTTTGGCTGTAATAGGAATTATTACAACAGGCCTGTGTGAGTAATTACTTGGCATGGCAAAAAGGAGGGTCCATCATATATTTCTGTAGAGAGGCTTGTTTCCATCAACCCAGCAGTCTGGATTTTTTGGCCCTGTCTTTCTGACTCTTGATTCAATTCTTTTAACCATCATTAATCAACCTCCTTGTCAGTAGAAGTTTATCAAAAGTATTAAGTGAACAAGGCTGCTTGGCCTCCTTAAGAGAGGAGGGAGGGGAAAGAGGCAAAGGGGAGGAGAGACCCAGCAAACAGAGAGCCGTAAATTTCAGAATACGGAAGGCTGGTCCTATGATATATAAAAGTGTCTCTTCGGCTAGAATGAGCAGTTTGTTTTAGTGATAGATATTGTCGTTTGAGCCGTGATAGAATCTTTCTCAGGTTTCTCTGTTGTGGACCATCCTTTATGAGAAACCATGTGTTTCTAAATGGTGAAGGTCAGGGCTGATGGCAAAAGTAAAAGCAGTGGTAATTCATTAAAAATAGTTAATAGGGCCTGCTGCTGACAGGGATAAATAGTGACTTGCCGCTACTCAGCCCGCAAGCTGCCGGCTGAAGTGATGTTTCTTCTGTGGCTTATTCGCCCCTCCACTTGCCAGACAGCTGTGAACATACACTCAGACATCAGGAAGATTGCTTCCATCCCCTTAATAATAGATGGAGGATGGGCTTCCCAAGTGAATGACACTGCTACTAGGTGTGCATTTTGTGCCAGCAGCTCAAATAGATTGGCTTTGAGCTCGCCTAGCTGTGATTTGTTTATGAACAAACAGGTTATTTTGATGTGGCTGGCTGTGATCATCAGGGGATGCACAGAGCACTATGCTTAGTAAACATACCGCAAAGGGTGGAGAGAACTTTCCTATAGTCTTAGTTAGCTTCTCTGCCATTAAGATAAAATCTGGGAAATGCTTCCTAATGCCAGAACTTAACCAGAAGTTAAGAGGAACTTTATAATATTAATGAAACATTTATGTTAACCATAAATGCAGCAATTAGGAAGGCAAATTGAAGCCTCTTATAGCATTGTTCATAGGGTAGGTGAGATGAAACAAAGAAATGATGGGCCATGGCTTCCTTTCATTGAACAAATCAGCCACTGGAAAAAAGAGTTTCTGGCACCCATTTCTCCAAATGCCTTTCCACTGGGGAGATGCTTTTGTCATAACAACTCATAAATATCCCCATCTCTCTTTAGAGTTTACACCTTGATAATCATGTTGGCTAAGTAAATCAGAAGAAGCTATACAAACAGAATTTTCAGCATGCATACATTTATTACAGACTAAACTTTTGGTAATCTACATGTGAAATAGCTCTGCTGAATCAGAGCAATATTGTCTGTGTATTATTTAATAGTTGGGACCAGCAACTTGCTTGTTAAGCAAAGCAATTGCTAAATAAAACCACAACTGTATTTATGATCTTACTTTTCTTTGCTTTAGAGACATGCAAAGATTATAAATGTGAGGATTGGTCAGAAAGCTTATTTTTTG
The DNA here is from genome assembly GCA_036250565.1 of Sibynophis collaris. NCBI lineage: Eukaryota > Metazoa > Chordata > Lepidosauria > Squamata > Sibynophiidae > Sibynophis > Sibynophis collaris. Next base: position 121,808 of record JANHFK010001329.1, read on the forward strand.
GCCACTGGATTGTTCTCCAGATTTGCTGGCATATTTTAATTAGAACCTTTACTATTATTACTTCTTCTAGTGCTGTATTCAGTGAGTATCCCATTAGTTCCTGTAGCCTTCTGACTTGGTAATGACCAGAGTGCTGATCTGACTTCATCTTCCAGTTCTAGAGACACTTGTAAATAGGGAATATATTTTAAGATATCTTGGAAGTTGGCATTTCTATTGTACAGTATTTCTGTATACATTTTCCATCTTTGTTTTATCTCCTTTGAATTGGTTATTATTATACTAACCCTACTATTATAGGTATTCTTTAGCTTATAATAATAATAAACTATAATTCAAGGTTACCCACATGATTATTGTTTATTATGTCTCAAGTTACAGAAGACAAGCCAATACTAATATTTTCTAAAGAGTAGGAAAATAGTAGAATAGAATGTGAGAAATGGAAGATTAAACCCCAAGGACAGGCCATCTATAGGGAAGGAACCAGATCCATGTAAATGAATTTCAGTATTCAAATTCTTGAAATGCTTGATTTGTGCCTTTCACAGTACACTTAACTATATGAAAGATCTAGCATTGCATTAGAACTTAAATTGCATATTGTAGCAAAAATGACAAGAAATTCTCCGTCATCCGTATTATAATTCAGGAAGAACAACAGTCATTAATGCATTAAAAATCAATTCCATTAAGAAGCAATGTCTCTAAATGGATAGAACGGAGTTTAAAATTTATCTGTTTATGACTTTCCTGTTTCTGTGTTTTGATGAAGACATCTAAAATTTTATTATCACAGAGCTTCACTTTTGAACAATACGTAGGCTAGACCTTTGATTGGTTTTATTTGATGAGCATATTGTTACTGCATTTTTGCTGTTGTTATTATTATTACAGTTATATCATTTTTGTTTTAACTGTTGCCTAGTTGGGGATTAGAGAACAAATTTGATATAATGGTTAAAAATACCAAGCTAGAAATGGGAGAATTCCACTTTAGGTATGAAGAAAATTATAGAGACTATTTTAGATGGTCACCAGGAATCAATACTGATTCAAATGTCCCCCCAAAAGAGAGTATGGGATTAAAAATATATATCATAATATCCAGGATAAACTATTCTGAATTTCACCTCTGGGCATATTTGAGGTATTATGTACATAATAACAATTGTCCTGGTGGCAGCTGGCTGCTCTGTGTTTTTCAAGGCTGATTCATATTTATTATAGGTTAACATAGGCCAAAATAAAGACGTACTGTTTCAATTCCTACTTTACATGTAATTCAAAGTTGATTTTAGATTTTACTTGGACTATTTTAGACAGTGTCAGTAATCATGTCAAGATAGGAACAACTGGCAAACAATTCCTGTTAGATTGTAATAAAGCTGATGTACTTCTAGATAATATAATCTAGCAAAATATTCAGTAGCTCTTCAGGAGTTTCTAATAATAATCTAATAACTGAATATTTATTAGAATCTAATTCCTATTGTGGAAGGAAGATCTAAGCAGTGATCTTAGGTAGAGGATATTATGGAAGAAAACATGATGACTGCTTAGATCTTCCTGTTCAATATATGATTCTCTTCTCCACAATTAGCATTATAAAAGTAGAGTAGATACATATAAATGTGGGTGGGTGGGTGTGAGTGCATGGGTGTGTATGTGACATAGAGAGAGAGAAAGGCATAGAGAAAATATGTGCAGGGCTAATTATTGAAAGAAGATAAGCTAACTAGGATAATTTCTGAGAGTACTTCCACATGAGGTCTCTGCACTAGTTAAGTATCAGCTTCAGATCTGTCTGACTCATGACAAAGAGTAGCATCAGTTCCTAACCAGAATGATGTCAACATGGAAATATGAGTGCTGTGATGTCATGATGTGATGTAAGTAATATGGTTTCGAATTGGCACTGCAACTTTGCATAACGGCTGGAATTTGCATTGTGATAGCAGAATTGATTACTTCCACTTTCTTGTCTCTCTCCTTTATAGGACACCACTGGGTCTAGGAGCCAAATCAGAAACCACCGTAAAGCAGAGGTGAAATACAGCAGGTTCTGACAGGTTCTGGAGAACTGGTAGCAGAAATTTTGAGCAGCTTAGAGAACCGGTAGTGGGAATTTTGAATAGTTTGGAGAACTGGCAAATACAACTCTGGGTGGCCCCAGAGTGGAGTGGGAATGGAGATCTTGCAATATCCTTCCCCCAGGAGTGGGGAGGGAATAGGGATTTTGCAATATCCTTCCCTTGGAGTGAGGTGGGAATGGAGATTTTGCAGTATCCTTCCCCTGCCACACCTACCAAGCCACGTCCACCAAGCCATGTCCACAGAACCGGTAGTAAAAGAATTTGGATTTTACCATTGCCTCAAAGTCTAAATACCTTGTGTTTGATCATTTCTTACTACTGCCAAAAACTCTTGCTTCATTCTATCTCTGGCTCTTTTCTTAGCTACTGTAGAGTTCTTCTTAAGGTTGCTACAACTGAAAATGATCATGTTTTTAATTCAAGCTACTCTTGAAGAACTGGAGAAGAGAAATGATGTCAGCATTGGTGTGCCCTAAGTTAAGCAAAGACCATTTTATTGAATAGCCTTGCTCCAACTTGTCTGGTTAACAGCTTAGCAATCTTTTACTTGAATGGTGAATTGGGAATAGAACAGGGGTGAAATCCAGCAGGTTCTGACAGGTTCTGGAGAACCAGTAGCGAAAATTTTGAGCAGTTCGGAGAACCGGCAAATACCACCTCTGGCTGGGCCCAGAGTGGGGTGGGAATGGAGATTTTGCATCCTTCCCCTGCCATGCCCACCAAGCCACACAACTCCCACCAAGCCATGCCCACAGAACTGATAGTAAAAAAAAAAATTAGATTTCACCGCTGGAATAGATATAAAGTTATACCTTTATCCAAATGAGCATTGAAAATGATCTTGTCAAGTATCATTGACTCATTTAGTTCAATGGCAAAGTTTGTTCCAGCACACATAACAGGAATTCCTTATTAAGATATACTAATGATTAAAGGCCAACTTTAAGAAAATAATTGATTTATAAATGCATATGTGTGTTGGGTATTCCTAATGCTGAAAAATTAAACAAACAATGATGCTGGTAAACTCTACAGAACATTTTGTATCTAAAGGAACATTTTTAACAGGTTTCCCTTTAATTTACATTGTATATTTGTATATAAATTGTATATTTCCCCTGAGTTTCAGATTAAATAAAATAGTTTCAGGCCATGAAAATACTATCATGGATTAAATACTTTGAAGAACTAATATTTAAGACCTCATACAAAAATGATAGAAGAAAACATATTTTTAATCTTAAAATAAACATTTATTCAAAGTTTCCAAAGGAGTAATTATGTAAGTCTATTCCAGCATAAGAAAAAGAGAGTAAGAAGGTACCTTAAAATCTAAATAATATGTATTATTTACTCAGATATAGTGCTAAGATTATAAACTGTGATGGTTTAGATCTGTTGCAAGAAGCTGGAAATGGAGAAACAAATCCCTAGGCATTCCAGAGTTGACAGAATAAGTAAAATAAATAAAGCTTTTCACTGAACAGTCCTATTATGGCTATAATCCAGGGGTGGCCTGGATCCTCAATCCCATAGCCCTTCAGATGTTGAATTAGAATTCCCAGTAGCCCAACAAGGATAATCAGAGGTCAGAGATTCTGGGATAAGCAACATCTGGAGAGTCACAGCTTCCTCATACTTGCTATAATTCTATGCACATATATTGGATAAATGTCTGAGCAAATATGCAGGGGATTGAATGTACAAAATTCATTTTGTAGAGATATAAAAAGTTAAACAGCAGAAATGCATGATTAATTAATAGGCCTATTTATTTCTGGGAGGGTTTTTTTTTTTTGTTCTACAAAAGCAGTAGCAGCAGCAGCAGCAGCCCAGACAGTTCCTTAAAGCTTCTCTTGCTCTTCTATGCCCTTTATTTGATCATCTGCCAAGGCCTTTAAACTGTGCCAAAATCAAACAGCAAAGTATCTCTATAAGCTGGCCCTTGGGAGCTGTGGAATTCAGCTTCTGAACTGCAATGCAGGATGTAAAAGGTATAGTTATACTGGACTTCCTGGATACTACATTGAAGGTATTTTGTTTTTAATCTTATCCCAAGGGCATCTGAATTTGGGAGCGGCTTAGACAAAAAAGATCAGAATGCCTTATTTGATATTAATCAAAGACTTGCTCACAATTATCATAATTATCTCCACAGTTCTAAGTTATATGGAAACCAAAACATTCTGCAGCCAAGACTAACCAAGACTTGCCACAAACATTTCTAGTGAGAAACTTCCTGTGTTAGCATTAAAAATAACTAAAATAAAATCACATCCCTTATATACAACGGCCATAAAATGTATTCACCACATTGTCTCATGTTTCACTTCACTTTGTTCTCTGGTATCCCATTATTAATATATATACATGCAGAGAGAGATGGGGGAGCGGAATAGAATTATGAAGTTGAAAGGAAATAACTTGGCTCTGCTACATGCAGGAATCCAAATTCAGGCCTCTCTGACAATGTGGGTGTCTAGGCTGAGCTAGACACTGGCCTGTCACATCTCTGTGGAATTGGTTTCATTGTCAAGCTGTGTGACAACTGTCAGAAAGCCTTGTCCTCTCTGGGGCTCACCAGATGTGTTAAATTAACATTTAGAACCCTCAGCCAACATATCCAGAGACTCCTAATTTACATTCAATACAGCTTCAATTTTGAACAGTTTCGCACAAAAAGTATGGAGGCTCCAATCCCAAAGACCTCAGTGGGTTTTGTTTTTGAATAGACAAGCACAGGATTATATTTATCAAGTTCATGTAGTTTTTACCAGTCTTCACGTGGTCTTGTGGCGAGAGAAAATTTATGCATTTATATATTTATATCTATATCAGTGGTGAAATCCAATTTTTTTTACTACCGGTTCTATGGGCATGATTGGGTGGGCATGGCTCGGTGGGGTTGGCAAACTCTCCATTCCCACCCCTCTTTGGGTCAGCCAGAGGTGGTATATGCCGGTTCTCTAAACTACTCAAAATTTCTGCTACCAGTTCTCCGAACTGCTCAAAATTTCCGCTACCAGTTCTCCGAACTGCTCAAAATTTCCGCTACC
>JANHFK010001334.1:0-10430 GCA_036250565.1 Sibynophis collaris
AAGCAACTTAGAACTAAGGAGTAATTTCCTGACAGTTAGAACAATTAACCAGTGGAACAATTTGCCTCCAGAAATTGCGAATGCCCCAACACTAGAAGTTTCAAAGAAGATGTTAGATAACCATCTGTCTGAAGTGATGTAGGGTTTCCTGTCTAGGCAGGGGATTGGACTAGAAGACCTCCAAGGTTCCTTCCAACTCTGTTATTCTATGTTCTATGTGATCAAAATTCATATGATTGATAACTGTTTCATATTTATGATGGTTGCACTGTCCCGGGGTCACGTTTTGTGACCTTTTGACAAGCAAAGTCCATGGGGAAGCTGGCTTCATTTAACAACCTTGTTACTAATTTAACAATTGCAATGATTCACTTAACAGCTGTGGCAAGAAAGGTCGTAAAATAGGGCATAGCTACTTAGGAACATGAATTTTGGCCTCAATTGTGGTTGTAAGTCAAGGATTACATTGACTTAATTTCCCCCTTATTAAGTCAAACTACATCTGGGCCATATATTGAAGGAAGCTGGGTTGGAAGATGAGTGTGATTTTAGAAGTGGTGAGGAAAAAATTGGTAATCTGCATTCTGACACTAATTATCACTGCTCTGATGCCACTACTCTGATAGCTGAAATATAAATTATCTCAAGCTCTAGTAATGAAAGGAGCACTATGAAAGAAATGGGATTAAGGGTAAATATAGAGAAAACCAAACTAATGACAAGTACAGCAATCGGTCTTAGAATTGATATTAAACATGAAAGTGATGGATAACTTCTATTTTTAAGGATCAACTATCAGCAGTAAAGGGACAGCAATTAGCACTGGATAGAGTAGCAATGAAGGCCTTGGACAATGTGTTCAGATGCTGGAACGTTTATACCTAAAAAGATTAGAATTGTTCAGCCAGTCGTTTTTCTTGTGATTCTATGGAAATGAAAGTTGGACTTTACAGAAGCAAAGTAAAAAGAATATTGATGTTTTCGAAGTTTGGTGAAGACTCCTGAGAATGCCATAAATAAACAAGAAAACAACACATGAATCATTAAATACGTCAACCCTGACTTCTTACTTCAGGCACAAATGATCAAATTATCATACTGTAAACACATTACATGAAGACTTAGCTTTGTAAAGTCTATAATGCTGGGAAAGGGGAAGAGGATAAGCAACAATAGATGGATCTATTCAGTTACAGCAATAATTTGGGTGTAATCACAATCAACCTGAAAGATTTACATTGCGAACACATCCTCCTGGAGAAGATCTGTGCGATTGCCTAGAGTTGACACCAACTTGGTAGCACATAATCATATTGATCCAGTTAATTAAATTGGAGGGGAAAAAGAAGGACGCCTATATTTATACAATTTTTACAAATTATTTCACTGTACAATATCCACCACATTTTTAAAAAAATCTGACAATAGCACCACTGCAGGTTTCCGTTTGTCTCAATATGCATCCAAAACGTCAACTACTAATGGAGTTGAAACTTTTAACTGGAAAACCAAAATAATTTGGTGCACGTTCAAGTTTTAAGATCAACAGACAGAAGTATAAAAAATGATAAAACATAGTATGAAGGTGCAAGGCTAGAAAGCAGGAGGCCAAGAATTCAAATCCTGCCTTGAAAGCCTGCTGGGTGACTTTGGACCAGTCATACACTCTCAGCTGAGCCCATCTCACAGGGTTGTTGTTGTTGTTGGGGAAATAGGAGGAGGAAGGTGTGCTGGATAGGTTCGCCACCTTGAGTTATTTGTAAAAAAATAATATAGACAGTGTACTGGTGAATAAAATGGGCTTTTACAGTTGAGAAGAACCACGAGAAGATACTTGGGAATTAATATGATAAAAAAAGCAAACAAACAAGGAAAGAGGAAGGTAGCATGTGCTTAGTATCTCTACCAGTGGTGGGATTCAAAACTTTTATACTACCGGTTCTGTGGGTGAGGCTTGGTGGGCGTGGTGTGGCGAGCGTGGCAGGGGAAAGATACTGTAAAATCTCCATTCCCTCCCTACGCCAAGGGAAGGTTATTGCAAAATCCCCATTTCCTCCCGGTCAGCTGGGACTTGGGAGGCAGAGAATAGATGGGGGTGGGGCCAGTCAGAGATGGTATTTACCGGTTCTCCAAACTACTCAAAATTTCCGCTACCGGTTCTTCAGAACTAGTCAGAACCTGCTGAATACCACTTCTGATCTCTACCCACCTTCAAAATCAGTTATAACAGTTTTATAACTTCACTGAAAGATGTTGGAATATTTTTACTGAAGAAGACATCAATTTAGATCTCCAATAATATTGGGGCAAATAATTCTGTATTTTACAAGATATAGCTGTCTAGATTGGAAGGCTAACCTTTTTTCATACATTTTTAAAGTACTATAATTACTTGGAGGACTAATGGTACAGCTTAGTAATGCCTAATATTAGGAAAAACTATATCACTATAACAAGTAAAGTTTTCCCTTGGAGAGAATTAGATAATAATATACAATCAATGACCTTTTAAATGTTATTTATTATCATTATTACTTTACTTAGGTCATTCTTAATATGTAATATTTTATTGTTGCAGCAATTTTAGTCAAGAAGCTATTAATTTATTAGGTCTTTCATACCTCGATATATTTCCTTAATGATTCATTGAATATTCTGTTTCAAGTGTATAAAGGGAATTAAGTTCCTGTTTAGTACTCATAAAAATATCTTTTTATTAGTGTTGGTGTGAAGCAGCTAACACTTCTGCTTAAAGTTTCCCAAACTTTTTTCTAGTTTTAATTTTTAATTTTTCTTTCTTCATGAACCATATACAAAAATATAGTGTGTTCGTGTATTTTAAAGATATCTCAAACAATCACTAAATTGTGTGTGTGTGTATTTTTCATGCAAATATAAATAAATATGATTAGAAAAGGAAAAAATATTCTTGATCCTTTTTTTTCTGGATGGCCTTTATTGAATAACTTCCTCAAACCATCTGTGGAAGAGTCTGGAAAAATCATTACCTCCTTGTTTTCCATTCAGGGGTTCCCACTTGTTATGAAAAATGCATAATATACTCTATCTATAGATCTGCAGGATTTCAAAACAATGGGATGAGGTTTCGGAGTTGAATGGAAACAGAAACCCACACAATAAGCAGTTTTGGTGTCAATTTATATTCCAGCTGCAGTGGTAAATAACATCTGTAACTTTTTGCCATGGTTGCTGCTGTAGGTTGGCCTTGCTTGACATTTTATAAGATTTTTATAAAATGCAAATTATTTTCGCAGTAAAGTCTCCTTAGAGGCCCTGAAGATCTTCGTTTGAATTTTTTTTGCCACATCAGTTGAATGTTTTTTTTTAAATCAGAGCTGAATAATTGACATTGATTGCCTGAATTTTCAGATCTACAAATCTCTGACTCAAATCCTCAAATTTCTGATTCAAAGCATCTTATAAAAGTGTTTTTTTCTGCATCAAATCGGTCAATATAAAAATAAGTATATTGTCATAAAGCATGAGTTTTTAAAAAAAAATAATGACAAATTGAAGTTGATTTTTTTTTTAGACTGGGATTAAATTTAGCTGAGATTGTCAGATGGCCTGCATGGAGAGCTTTCTTTGTCTTCTCAATTTGGAACCTATAATAAATCAAGCAAGAGTCACCTCTGTCCAGTACTTTAGACAGGAATAGTTTCCTCTTTATGGATTAATCTATAAAGTAGTTAACAGATAAAGAGATTGCCACTTTACTTGGAAGTGATGTAATCATAATTCAGCCAGTTGCCATTCAAACCCGAAATCCAATATACTTCAGGCGCACAATTTAGTGCTCCCACTTTTTGGAAAACCCAGCATATAAATCAAGCTACATTCTAGAAGACCTGCCTTCAGGGGTGTCTGTAAAATATGGTTAAAAAACCCCAACCCTCATCAGTGTGGCCACCATACTTTTCTTTTTAACCACACCTTGCAATACCCCGTCTGTTTCCCTCTCATATAAGCTATTCTTAGAACTCTAGTATATTCCTTGCTGTTTATATGTACACTGAGAGTTTATACACTGGAGATAAATTCCTTGTGTGTCCGATCACACTTGGCCATTAAAAAATTCTGTTCTGTTCTGTTCTTCATTTTGTCTCCATTTTCCCCCCATGCTTACATCTACAATACCTGTTCTTTTACTTAATAATCCTTGTATTCCATAAACCTACATATGTAAAACGTAGATATCCTGGTATACAGTTTAAAAAATGTCAACCTTTGAGTTTTTCAGATGCAATAAATGCATGATTCTCTGCCTCTACCCTTGCCATCTCAGTGTAGTGTAGCTTTAAAAGATGTCCTGTTGCTTAAAACCCAAAATAGGCAATATAATAAAGAACCCCAAAGCCTTTTGGGAAAACAATATTGAAACTGCTGCTGTGCTTTGGTTGAAATCTCACTCTTTACAATGGATTGATAAGTGTGTGACATGTATTTCTGGTATTTCTGGATAAGTGTGTGACATGTATTTCTGGTATTTAATGAATTTGCTCGTATGGCAAAGTATTAACATGGTTTTTACGATGTAACTTTAGGCAGGAAAACGGCATTGCAATCAGTTTGGCATATTTCTTAGCATTTCATACATAGATGTATTAATATTGCTACTCTGAATTTTACTTAAACATAGTCTCCCTCTTCAGAGCAAAATAGGTAATGCAGGGGACAGAGTTTTTGGGTCATAAGTTTTTGTCACGAAACAGCTAGGATTTCTGTTATTTCCTATAAATTAAGATAATGGCACTTTCTAGCTTTCAGATATTTTAGGAAACAGCATTTTAGGTTTAAGGCAGTGTGAAGATCTCATTTCATAGGAGGTTTTAATGAGCTAAATAATGATGGGTTTTTTTAACCTTTTTTGTTCTTAGAAGAATGTACTTGAAGGTTTACAGAATCCCTGATATTTGGTGAGATTCAGCTTTAAAATAAGCAGCAAATGAATCACTGTGAGGTCTAAACCTCTGTAATGTATTTTACATCTGTTAATAGATTTTCCTATTGTAATGCAGGAATATATGTATACCTTTGCTTTTATCATTAAATAATCACAAAGTATAAAAAGATACTCCCCCCCCCTCTCATTCTTTCTTTTTCTTTTTTGTACTTACAGCAAAGTTCATAGCAGTTTAATTAATATTACAGGGATTAGAACTCAGCTTGTACAATAGGATTTACTCTTGTTCTCATCCTTCCTATTTCAAATTTGGTGAAGAGTCCATTCTCTTCCTACCTCCTATTTCACTTAAGCTTATCCAATATTGAATCCAATCCAATTATTTGCTACGAAGAAAATATCTATTAAAGTGTTTTACTATAATGAGGAGTAATAATTTGCATGTACACAGAAACATAAAAAGAGTTGCACATGAAATCCAGCTATCATTACAATTGTGTTCTGCCTACCTGGCCAAAATACACGTATAATGCTCACAGTTTCATTGGCATTGCTTTGAGTGTAAATTACTTTATATTTTAATCTATTATTTTAATACATATCTTATGCCAAAAGCTTCTAAGACAGTATATTTACAGGTATGAAACAATTGTTTTCAGTAATACCTTTATTGTTTTAATGTTGTTTTAACATTAAAACAACATTAAAATTAATGTTGTTTTAACGTTTCTACTACTTCTTTACTGGTTCCTGTCACTTTCTTCTCATGTGCTGTGCAAAAAAATATATCAAAAAATCAAATGTCAAAAAATCATTCTGTTCCTGCTTGTCATGAGCATGTTTTCTGGATCTCTTTTTATTTTCAAAATGTTTAGGTTAAATGTTATAAATATTTGCATGTGTCTGGGTGTGTTACTTTAAGGATAAATTTGTATTGCACAACATCATTCAGGATTCTAGGGCAAAAAAGGGAGGGGGATGTTTAGTATAATAATTCCTAAGGACCATTATCAAAGGTACCATTTAAAGAACTTTTAAATTTACAAATATGAGCAAAGCTCTTCAAATGATACCAAGAAGAACCAAAAGTCTTTTTTTTTAAATTGCAATAAGAGATAAATGCAATAAATAAGCAGAAGCTTGAAAGCTTATTATGATGTTTACATTCTGATTTACTTATATTCACACAGAAACAGTTTCTTAACTTTTAAAGAAATACAGTATTTCCTGCTCTGGACTGTTTTGAGTAACACACGGATATTATTGGAAGTCACTGACTTTATAAATACTGCTTTTATTAAACTGCTTTCAGTTTATAAATGCTCCCTTTGAGAATGCCCAATTATTATTGATTTGGACAAGTCATAGTAGAAAGTTACTAAATGCATTCTAATAATCCATCAGTGCTGTTTGTTATTAGCTGGCAAATATTACTGTTCTTTCCAGTTGGAATGTATTAGATGTCAACAAATTTAGAAAGATGAACCTTTTTAGCCATTTCTTCGCTACGCTAATCAAATTAAATCAGCATTCAGTTGAAATATTTCAATGATATTTTGTTTACACAAATAAGTTATTTTTCCTGGGTTTTTTTGCGTTACAAGTCCTAAGTAAAAACTTATTTGCACAAATGCTTTAGATGCATTCAAGTATCTTCAATCCTCAATTTATTTTGTTAAGTTAACTTATATTGTTCAACAGGTTATGTGTGTGCCTCTGTGTGTGTGTGTGTGTGTATGTGTATATATATATATTTAAAGGAGGAAATATCTTTTACAACAGGTTATGACGCTATACTTTTTTTGGTTTTTTTCTATGAATTTTTTTCCTTTTTTTGGTTTGTTTGTTTTTTTGGCTATTTACACTCATCCGTGATGCAAAATCAAAAGTGAAAGGCCAGAGCAATTTTTACGCTTTCTTTTTTTCCCCTTTTTTTCTTTACTTAGATATATAGAAGAGCCCAGAGCCTTCCAATCATTTGCAAGAGAAGATGGTAGGCCCCAGAGTGATTTTGTGCCGATAACCCTCATTGGTTGCCATTGCCACCTTGTGGATTACAAAATATACAGATTTGTTAGAATAGGTTCTAAGCTAACGGAGCTTTTCCATTGCAACCTAAACTTTCGCAAGGGAGTGATAGCATTCTGTCTTTAGCCTTTTCTTTGCTGTGTGATACTCCAGTCTCTACTCACAGTTCATTTTTTATTCTGATGAGACTGGGGTTGCTGGGTTTTTGGTTTTTTTTCCTTCTTCCAGGAAACACACATTTCACTTTTTGACCTAGGAGCATCTGTTAGGGTTTCCCTTCCCCCTTAAAAAAATACTACTTTGGCATTCTGGAAGTGTTAATGTCTTTCATATCTGTTTAATGCTATTTAGGGATATTTACGATCACCTCTTGGTTACTTGGGGTAAAGTGCACTGATTTTCTTTTTTAAACAGACAGGAAAGCATTCATATGAGGAAACAGATTGCTCTAAACATGTGCTTCCTGTTACAGTAAAGGGAACAAATTAGATTTAGCACTGTCTAATGAATGCACAAATGTGTATGTTTAAGCTTTTAAAAGCCTTACATTCACTTCAGGACTTAACAGAAATGGCGTCTTGTGTGTTTCAGGTTACTACACAGTAAAGCAAGCTTAGTTCCTACCCTTGTCAAAACTGTTTATTCAGATTTTGCTTTCCTCCAATGGAAAGTTGTTTCTATCAGAGCTTATCGAAGGAATTTATAAGAATGAGAGTGTAAAATATAAGATAGTTTTAAAAGTCTGAGGTAGTAATAAAGCAATGGGTGTTATTAGGGCTCAGAACGGACAGTTTACAGTAAAGCTGTTGGTTTTTTTGGTTGGTTTTTTTTTTGCAATAACATAGTTCCATATTCTCTTTCTTTATTCTCATCACTAATCATTCCCTATCTTTTAACTCCTTCAGCTCATCTCTTCTATTAAATTCTATTAGATTTTCCACTTCTGAGCTATAATGCCTTTAGAGCTTTGTACAAAGGCTTATCACTTCTGGGTTTTTTTTAAGGATATCAAACAGTCTTGTTTGTTTATCGTACACAGTGGGGGTAGAGTTGTAGTATTCACTCCTTATTCAGTTGGCATGCTTGACATGACCTGGAAAGTCTATTGTCAGTTTGGCATAAGCATAGGTTTAAAAAAAAAAAGGAGTTAAGAAAATTATACCAGGAATGCAGCAGTAATCAATATTTTAACTTTCTGGTTTGGGGTGTTTTTTTTAAAAAAAAGCATTAAGGATGTAATGAATAGAATTATTCTCTCTGTGAACCTATGCTCAGTTTTCAGAAAAAATAAATATAAGCCAAGTTCAGCACATCGGAATCAGCTGGTGAGAAACGCTGATTGTGCCTTTTATTTTGTACATGTCCCTGTTTTAGACTAAGGGATCTTGTTTCTGCGTCCCTGTTATGTGAACACCATTTATACATTAAAAAACAAAAACCCTTTTGAGTGAGAAATATATGTGCGAGTGTTTTCTAGCATAGTTTGAATATCTTGGAGATTTTTAAAACTATCCAACGTTACAGAGATTAAAAAGGTTACACATATAATTTAATTATTCTGCTCATTTATGAGAAAGTGCCACATTTTTAAAAAATGTAAATGTACATATTTTAAAGCATGCAGTGGAAGGATGGATTGACGCTATAATAACCTACATAGATAATTTCTTTTCATTATTTGAATTGTAATTCTTTCATGATGCATATTGAAATCAGCCCCACTTTTTTTAAAAAGATTTATTTCAATCCCTTCTTGTTCATTGGATTTGACTAGCTTTCACTACTCCAAAATATTAATAAGCCTAGTCTGAAAGTATTATTATCTTCATTGAAAGAAAAAAATAATTCAGCACTCATTTTACATATTTAAAGATAAACTGAGATAGATAGATAGACAGAAAGACAGAAAGACAGAAAGATAGTTAGATTTATATTATATGCTCCAAAATATTTGCAAGTTATTTGACTTAGCTTTGAAATACATTTTGTTTGCTAATTAGTGTGCATCTCATAAGACTTTGATAGAAACATGTAAAACCTTTCGTTAACCACAGTCTCACATCAAATTAAAGCTCCATTATTGTTTCCCAATATTAAAGAAGGTATTTTTAATCTTCTTCATGCAACAGGTTTCTAAAAGGCTGTAAGTATGCAGGGATTTTTTTTAAAAAAGTTCATTTTTCTTACATTTTAAATGTTCTGTTTGTGCAAAATTTTGAGAATCACCATAAGGGCTTCTTTGCATTTTTAATTTAGTAACTAACATATGAATAAATTTGCATATTAATTAGTTGCAGATTAAATCATGCATACATAATTGCCTCCTTACTGTGTTTAATGTTTGTCAAAATCTCCAGCCTGGTTTGATGGATGTCGTATGAAAGATTACAATTTGATGTACCCTTGGAAGTGTTTACACCAATAATGCAGGATTCTTAATAGCAAAAATCTCTAGTTTTATACAGTTACTAACAAACATGTAAGATAGGTACATGTCCCTTTTGACTAGATGTTTTTTTTCTTGCACCAAATCATTTACTATTCATAATCATTAATGCATCTCCTAATTATACGGCATATGTCTGTTAACTATTTCTTTGCCATTTTTTTCTGAGAAGTTCCACGATTTCATTTTCATGTATGTCCGTGTATGCACACATAGATAGATAGGCAGGCCGGCATATGTGTCTATGTATGCATCTTTTCAACCCATTCTTGGATCATTTATCGCACATGTTTGCATTTCAAGTAGCTTTGTCTGACACGGAATATTTTTGCAGGAAAGCTTAAAACATGTTGTGATGTGTTACCAAAGTTCAGACAGTGCTCGGTTAATAACTGCCCACTAAAAGAAATAGGGCAAGCAAAAATCCCAGTTCTTGCAAATATCATTAAAAGTGTTAAATACCTTGGATTTAAATGCCTTAAAAGTATGGTTGGTGTTAAAAGTAGAGAGTACAGTCACAGATGTTTGCAACTACTTTCAAAGGAGAAGTAATCTGGTTAGAGAAGGCCACTGCAGTTGAGTAAAAGTTTGTAGATATTGCATGCTATTTTCTTCATTTACACTCTTACGTAATCTGCTATTCCACTTAAATTTGATGAAGTTTAAGATCTAATTTGTAATTGGGAAAAAAAATATTCTGAAGCACATTTAATCTGTTATTGTTATTGATAGCCTTGATTATTAATTTCTATCCCTCCCTCCCTGCAAAATTCCAGATCCTTCTTAGTTATGTATTATGGTAGATATTATTAGATAGAATAGAATAACAGAGTTGGAAGGGACCTTGGAAGTCTTCTAGTCCAACCCCCTGCCTAGGCAGGAAACTCTACACCACTTCAAACAGATTGTTATCCATCATCTTCTTAAAAACTTCCAGTGTTGGAGCATTCGCAATTTCTGGAGACAAGTTGTTCCACTGATTAATTGTTCTAACTGTCAGGAAATTTCTCCTTAGTTCTAAGTTGCTTCTCT
>JANHFK010001334.1:21401-36904 GCA_036250565.1 Sibynophis collaris
GAGAATCAGAATAGGAAGATGGTATTTGTACCATCGAGATAAGCTGTCAAACGAAATGTATTTATAGGAACTGTTAAATGACGTTTTATTAAAAACAAATCTGTTTGGTGTGTGTTCAAGAAAAAGGCAACAAACTTCACACTTTCACGTGCATTGGAATCTGTGTGCCTGTTTGGTAGAGAACAGAATAAACATTTGGGGGTAATCAGCAGCAGGCAGGCTGATTCCCTCAAACTGGAGAAACCTAATTTTTTTACCTATCTGAAGAATCGTCAATCGTAATGGCACATTTAAGGAATCTTCGTGATGAGGCCACAATTCTGGCATCGGGTGAGAAAGCAGGAATTGTTTGTGTTTGAGCGCACGGAGTGAACATGTGCACTCACACAACACACATAGGTATATATCTGAAGAGGAATTATTTTTATATGGCCAGTATTGTTCTTGCTCTTATTAGATGTTGTGCAGTTCTTGATTTGGTGCCAGGCATCTTGCAGATGCTATGTATGCCCTGCCTGAATTGTTTAGAGTGCCTGTCGGGAAGTGCCAAATTTCATTTCAAGTGTTGCACATTCTCCCAGTTTGTGCAACCAAAATACAGGCTACGTTATTTTTTAGGAGCCTTCTTGCCTTTATATAAGACGTAGCTTAAAATTCTTCCTCCTCCTCCTCCTTCTCCTCTTCTCTCCCCTCCCGACAGGCCAATGGCTTGTTTTAAATTCAGTTTGAACTCTCTAAACTGAGAACAGCCAGAGGAAGTAGGTCGTCTCTGGGAATAAATGAAAGTGGGGAAAATGGCAAAATCATTCCAGACCTTTCCGTATTTATATTAGAGTGGGAAGAAGATCTTGGTTGGGAATGAGATCTCTTGACTGTCGCTTTTATTTTAAAGCAAAAGGCATCTGACCGATTGGGGTCTTTTAAATTAATCTGTTTTTGTATAAAGGAATTATAGTGTTTAAGGAAGTTATGCACTTCCTTTTTTTTCCAGTTCACCTGTTGTTCATGTCATCCGCTTCTTTTCTTTCTTTTTTTTTAGCAAGGAGACATTTCTTTAAAATTGAGGTATTCTTTTTTTTAAAAAAATAAAAAACGATTTCAGGAAAAAAATGACTGTAAATAAACATATGTGTGCTATATATGTGACACTCACTTTCTCGATCATGTATAGATTTTTTGAAAAGATTTTTATTTATTTTTGTAATGCATGCTTCTGTTATGTAACATCTCAGCGTAATAGCTTTATCGACAAAGCCTCTGCAGTCCAAAAGATTGCCTTTCCCAACTCTTAAAGGCAGTAAGATATCTCTTGTGGCATGTATGGTCTGAAATTCTGGAGTCTCACTTTTTTAATCACATGTTTAGAATTCCTAATTGCACATGGCTGAGATTTTAGCAAGCAGTTGTTTGATCAAATGACATATTTGAAAGAACATGGAGACAGCAAAGATGGCATATATTGCAAATGAAATTGAAAACAAAAGTGGCAAAACTTTCACTTAATAGTATTTTAAGATCTCATCATTGATTCTCACCCACATGTGCATGTGATAAATCATATAGAGAGCCCTATAATTATCATAATTGCTCTTTTTTGTACGTTATACCAACAAGCGTGAAGCCATCTCACCAAATAGTGGTTCTGAAATAGTTATTTGTGAAGTTCTCAAATCAAAAAAACAAAATGCTAATGTGTTTTTGTGTTTGCATTCTGTCTGTTCTTATTATTATTAACCTTTTTCAGCCACATAGAGTTATAAGAAATAAATATTTCATAGTATTGTTCCTACTAACAGGCTAGGCCAGATAATATGATTAATTCTGTTTATTAACAAGCAGTACATTTATTTCATTTATAATAGAGGCAGTAAAGAATATGTCTAATGGCAAATCATACTTACTGTTGTCTCTTTTCCCGTAAAATTAAATATGTGCCAATTAGATTTCTGTATATTTCATTGTTTTTCCAAGACAAACATACCCAGTAGTTCAAATCAACCTCCACAGGGAAAGGTTTGTGATACTGAAGTTTGGAAATACTAAAAATCAGTAATAAAATATACATACCCAATAACATCTCAAAAATCTTAGTAAAAATACAGCCCATTAAAATCTGTGAGGCCTGTATAATTTAAGGTATCATGTTATTATTATGCATGAAATCTAATATTTAAGCAATTTGTCAATATTATAAATACCTTATTTATTTTATTTTCATGTACATCTATACAAATATGTAGCTGCAAACTGTATAGCTAGTTGAAAGGGCTTTTTGTTAAGACTTTAACTTATAGTAACCTCCTAACTCAACATGTAACTTAATCTGTACTAAATTATTTTGTAAATATTTTATTAATATCAAGAAATAATAGGAAAAGATTAGTATATACTTTAATATTTAATAATGCGTTTAATATTTAAAATACCATGTGCACGCCTATCCTGTTCCACCTTTTAGTGTCGCATTTGTACAAGTAAAACATTTCATATTTAAAGTTTTCTAAAAAAAACCCAGGCTTTCTCAGATAGCTCTTGTTTTCTGAATGCTGATTTAACAATGATATTGTTTCTTTATATTACAAAAATTAAGCTTCTGTACTTTTACAAATAGATGCTTTAGGATACAATTTCAGTCTTCTTTTTTTTTTAAATGTAGCCTTACACTACTAAATAGTATAATGAATAAAAACACAGTAAAAAATACAATGAATAATCTGCAGAGCACTTTTTCATTATAAATGTATAAAGTTGCAATTGTTTTAGAAGCAAATCTGTATTCTACAACTAACTCCCTTATAAATGAAATAGTGGTTGTTTTAGGGAATAATGAATTGGTGATCCATACATAGAAAATTACTATGGTGTCCTTAAAGTAATATATTTTTTCTAATCCTGGACTGAAAACATATTTGGAGGGACGGGCGGTGGGGGGAGGAGAAGGAGAGAATTAGATTGGTTTGAAAATGCTCATTCCCGTACAGCCTTTGAAATACCTTTCCAAGTATTTCGCAGAAATTGTGCAGAAGAGCAGTTTGCTTCCTGTTTGAAAATACACCATGTCTGGTTCATGTTATACTCAGTTTACTGTAAAATTGCCATAGTATGTCAAGGACCAAGGGTTTAGCACTGCATTTTACCATGATGTGTTTAGAGAAAGCAAAAATAAAAAAATAAAAAAAATAGACATGACTATCTAGAATCATAGGGATATTCCTGGCTTGTGTGTGTTGTGTATGTATTTAGAGAGTGTAAGAGCAAAGGGGTGTCTTTGGAAAAGTTCATGTGCTCTGTGTGAGAATCTGTGATAAATGAAAAAATTGTAGAATATTGCAAGCCTGATCTATAACCCAATGAAGTTGACTCAAAGCAATTTTGTTTGGCTTGCAGTCCCTGAGGATAAATTGGTTAAACTCCAGTAACTCAGCTTAACTGGACTGTGGATCGACTCCACTTTTGTTTTGTCTGAATAGTTGTCTGTCAGACCAGCTTTGCTTTTGACAAGCTTCTTATACACATAAAGGATGTCTGTCTTAAAACACATGTCGGGAAAATGTAGGTTCTACAGAACACAGATGAAGCTGACTGATATTGCTAAAGGAAGCTGAAACCTTAGTTTCACACCCCAGCTTCCAGAGGTCAGGCATTCTATTAATTACCATATTTTAATGTTTTTGTTCTGGAAACTGAAGCATATGAATCTCAGTCATGTTCTCTGCATCATATATATGCCCATGTGCATGGTTTAAAATCTTGCAGATGTCAACCGGACATCTATTAGATTTTATATGTTCCTTTTTATTGCTCTTCTTATTACTGTTTGTGATCGGAATTAGTTAACTAAAGTTAGTCTTTATATGCAGAAGGTAAAATATTTGGAGGAATTATTCCCTGTTAAAGCTAAATGGTTACAGAAATCACAGTAGAAGTATGCAATTCACAGAAACTCCCCCCCCCCATGGATCNNNNAAAAGAAGGCTGAAAATACCCGTAGTTGTAAACTTACCCCAAGGTTAAAGTTGCATAATTTGCCACACTGTAGTTATCTTTATCCTCATTAGAAGTATCATTTTGCCACAGTTCATAATGCAATAATTATCTGTGTTTATGATTCCATTTGTATCGTATAATACAGACAACTAAAAGAAAGACAGGAAACTAAGTGTATGTGGCTGTAGATATTTGTGTATACATAGAAGAGAGGGGGGAAATACTTCTGTGTGTCTGGTTTATTTCCCTCAAAGTTTTTATTTGGTTCTTGCGGTGACCCAAAAGATCTAAGAAGTTGAAAACGGAGGAAACTCTGCACACCTGCATGAACCTAATAGGTTCCTAACAAGAAACGGGGGCTACTATAAATATGATTTCGCTTTGTGCACGCTAACAGAGATGTGCTTGAGCTTTTAAAGCACTACAAGCCAAAAAGGAGCAGGCTAAGGCTGATCGATGAATGAAGACGGGGCTGTCTTTACTTATACGCCCCTGAAATATGTAGTCCTTGCCTATCATTCGCGGGATCCCAAAGGGGAGCTTTTATAGATACCAAATTACACTCGTTTGCAGTGTTGATATAATTGGTGGGGCAGCACGACAATGTTAGATTCCAGCTGCTTCCATTGGAGAGGACTTGCAAACACAGAAAACATGTTAACAATACAGGCTAACATTTGATTTGGCTTTTTGACCTTTGTGTTTTTTGTGAGAATTATAGACTTAACAAATCTTGACTACTGGCAATAAAGCTGATACGAGACCAAAATCTGCAATTTTGAGGATTTTCACTTTGGAGTGATGTATCTGTCTGTGTCTGGACATCTGCACATAAAGATACAGACAAACGCACATACAAAGTTTTTGTAATGACGAGAAGTTTTTGTAATTGCCCTTTTATTATTATAAAGTTGTTTAATTTTTTTCTGGCATGGATTTCTCCACGCGTACGGTCAGTTAAAGTCTCTTTCTCTTTAATAAAACATCCCTTCCGCCTATTTTTCATGCCCTTAACAGCAGTTTAAGAATGATAGAAAATATTGTGCTGATTGTCTCTAAATCGTCTTTGCTTTAAAGGATAAAGGGAGCAAAGTGGAATTGTGGAATTGTTTTGTTGATGGGGGGGAAGGGCTGGGGGAGACTGGAGTCTACAGTGATGTTGCTTGCATATTTAAACCCCGTTAGGAGTGACATGATTATAATAATCAAATGTATTACTTAAAAAATGTAAAAAGATAAGTAGTGCACCCCATTATTTTATTGACTTTTAAATATGGATTGCAGAAATGTTTACACTTTTAATGGCATTATTAAGCTAAACTGACAGATCAGTGGAAAAAAGTTGATTGCCCGGCATATTATTAACGCTGCACCTGTTACAACAATTCCAGTAGACGCAGAATAACAGAGTATAGCTATGATCCTTTAGGCAGTTTTTGAGAGCGGTTATAAGGTGGGATTAAGAAAGAAGAAAATAAACTTAAGCAGGGCACTGATATATATATTAAAAAATCTGAATTGGAAAGAGGCCCTCTTGGATCCAATTGAATTTATGAGTAGACATGCATAGGATTGCATTCTTAGTGAAATTTTCTCAGGCATATTATGCTAGCTTTGATTAGCATGGAAGCTTTCAATAAGGTTCGTAACTGTTGGTAACTAATACTCAGAATTAAAATGTATACGTCCTGTAACGTTCACTGCTTATTAAATTTCTGGTGCTGAGACAGAGAGAAATAAGTGCTCAGTTACTAAAAGACTGCCCTGTTTGTCGTATCCCTTGTTTTAAAGAAAGTAAATCTGGATGCCAAACACTGGGTTGTATTGTCAAACATGAAATGTAGAATTGTGATTTCATATCTGCTGCAATTCATTGCCTAGCCATTTGGTTTTGCGGCATGCTAAACTGGCTTCTGTAACTTCATTATAGATAAATGACGTCTTTTTTGAAATTTAATTTAAAAAATCGTATTAATTCATATTTCTCAATTTGCTGCCTTAAAAGTGAAGTGAACTTTGCAGAGTCTTTGTAACCCATACCACTGTAGTTTTCCATTGTGGTTTGTCTTGTGGGAATAATCTTGTTCTGTCCTACAACATCTGTTACGCGTTCGGTGATATGAGCAAAACAGTGCATAAGCATAAGGCCATGCTTATACCCTACCCATGTTTTTTTGTTAAATAATGGTAAAATTTAAAATACATCTTCAAAGCATTCTTTGCAGAGTTTAGAAACCCTCCCAACAATCCTCTGAGGCTGGATTGTCACCTCCACCTTCCTCCACCTTCCCCCCCTCTTTTTGTAGGTCAATAGTGAGAGTATATCACCTGCTCTAACCTCCCTATTATATTTTGTAGACAAGAATCTGCTCCTCTGGAAATTACAGGGACATATTCCCCATCCACCACATTAGATATTCGACGCAGAGAGTGGGAGTTCTAGTCTGCAGTTAAATTTGGCAACTCCTCACATAGGAATTAAAAACTTTTCTTGTTTCCATTAGTTCAAAATAGAGCACTCTTACTACCCTTCTTTAATCTCTAAATAATTGCTGCTGTTTTAGGATTGTGGGTACTAAAATTAGTTCCATTTTGGATTTATTTTGAGCTAATGCATTACTTCCCTGAATAGGCAAGGAAAGAGGGTGTAACCATTGCAAAAATAATGGTTAAACAGTTTGCGTGCTGCCTGCAATTTTTGCATGGACTGCATAATACTGGCGCTTCGGATTAATGCAAAGTTACCCATTTCTAAAATTACACGCCTCTATTTCTGTGATTAAAAATGCAGAATTAAGCAGATATGAAGCAGATAATTTTTACAGTTATGGCAGTGACCCTTTTTCCTGTCTGGATGGGCAATAAATTCCATGCGGTCCTCATTGCCAAAGCATGACTGAATAACAGGCTGAAACCTGTTATTAGATATCTTTGCAATGCCACTCATACCGGAAGTTTGGTTGGCAGCGGGGATCATATGTGCAGATCGGTCATGTTTTCATTCAACTAGTTTTCAGCACAGCGGCCATGTTCAAATTAGTTATTTTCAAATCCTGACAGCTGTGCTATTTAAAACAATACCAGCTGTTGTGATGTAAAATTGAATTTTCTATTAACACCTGGAAAAAAAAACTTGGTGTGGTATTAAATATCCAACCTCTGGAAGGGTAAAATGATATCTTCAGATTTGTCTTTGGTAATCCCATTTACCAAATAAGCAATCCTGTGTGTTGCAGTGTTGAAATCAGTTGCAGCAAGAAGGAGCAGCATAATGGATTTAGTCTTCTTGAAATCAGTCTATGAAAATCTACTATGGAAGTAAATTCCATTCAGATTATTCAGACGTCTTTTGATTTGGCTTGGTTTTATTTTGGCTTACATGGAAAGGCATACCTGTTAACGGTATTTATCAATCTAATATCGGGGGAATTTGATTAACTGTACAAAAACAGACCCATATACATCTTAAAGGATGCATTGGGAATAATCTGTAATTCATCCTTATTCTCTAGAGAGAATAAACTTTGTAAGCCCAATATATGTTTTCACAATTAAATGTAATCATTTTATGGCACTTAAACAAATGTGTTTCCAGCTTTAAGATCTGTTTTCACATGTTTGCTATGAAGGAACAACCCTCCCTCCATAATTAATAAGGCTTATTCTCAATTATACAAGTCGATTTACAACAGTTCATCTAGTCACCATCACTGGAAAAAAGTGATACATGACAGTTTTTCAAAATTATGACCATTGTAGAATCCCTATGGTCACGTGATCAAAATTCAGATGCTTGGCAACTGACTCATATTTATGATGGTTGCAGTGTTTTGCGACCTTCTGACAAGCAGACAATGGGGAAAGCAGTTTCACTTAACAACCGTGTTATGAATTTACAAACTGCAGTGATTTGCTTGACAACTGTGGCAAGGAAGTTTGTAAAATGGGGCAAAACTCACTTAACAAATGTTTCACTTTGTAACAGAAATGTTGGGCCCCTTTGTGATCATAAGTTGAGGACTTACTGTATATGCAGAGGATAACTGTAAATTGAGGATGCTGTATGCTGAAATGTAATTACAAGAATAAGTGGACTTCAGATTTCCAAGAACTACAACATACTGTCCACAGCATATTGCAAAATATATTTATTTAAAATTACAGAATTCTGAGCCCAGATATTACTAAATCTGATCTATTATAGCTGATCACACTATAGTCAGATGTTTAGATTGGATTTGGCATTTTTATCCACCTGTCAAGTTCTTCCCAAGGACCTGGGATAGGCAAATGTTGTGTGATGGTGTTAAAGGTATCGCAGGATGTAAGCTGTTCCAAGTAAAGTTGCCTTTTGCAACTGATAGGTCATGAATTTGTCAATGCCAGTAGTGTTCAAATGATACTCCAGATGTTTTGAAATTACACCCCAGGCACCTATTACTATTGACACTATTTTTGCTTTCTTTTGCCACAGTCCTTCTACTTCAATTTGTAAGGTTTTTTCATTTTGTAATTTTCTTCAGTTCTTTCTCTTCTATTCTGCTGCCTCCAGATTCTGCAACATCCACTGTCCATACATTTTTGTTTTTCATATCAATATTAAGACTGGTATTTGAAAAGCATCCGGAAGCTCTAGTTGGTGCAAAATGCAGTGGCCCACATGTTTTTGTGCAGACCCTGGTGTGCATATGTATCACCTCTCCTGTGGAAGCTGCATTGGTTGCCAGTTTGCTTCCGGTGCAATTCAAGATGCTGATTGTCACCTTTAAAGCACCTCATGGCTTGGGACCAGGTTATCTGAGGGATCATCTCTTGCGATCACATCTACCCGACCCATTAGAGTGGGGAGGCAGGGAATGTTGTGGATCCCATCCCCGAGGGAGATACACCTGGTGGGACCCAAAAGAAGGGCCTTCTCGGTGGTGGCTCCCTCTTTCTGGGACATCATTCCCCCAGAGATTAGAATGGCCCCCGCTCTAATACTCTTCCAGAAGGCGCTGAAGACCTGCCAGCAGGCCTGGGGAACCCAAAGCAAGATGGAGCCCATTAAATGGCTCGAGTGATCTGCTGTCGCCGGGATGGGAGGTGGGGGGTGATTTTGTTATATTGCACTAAATTTATTTGATTCGTTTTGTTCGTTTTTATTGTTTTAAATGGGGTTTTATATTCTGTAAGCTGCCTTGAGTCACCATGGGCAATATAAATTCAATAAATAAATAAATTTGTGTAGCGGGTGCTTGTCTGTTTGAATTCTAAAATCTCCGAACACTTTAGCTTCTTCATTTCCTATTACTTTGTCTGTCTTGGGGTTCCATCAGTTCTTGCTTCAATGCAAATGGTGTTTCTTGCAGATATTCCAATGTACCATTATTGCTATATTGTCAGGCTGTTGTTTGTAGCCAGTCTGTGCAATCTTCTTTCAGCAATTAACAGTTGGTCCACTCTTGTCTTCAGCTTCTTTGCAGAGGTGTCATTTGCTTTTTGTTGCTTTCTGTTCAATCCTGATTTTATATGCATTTGTTCTGAAGGCTTGGTCTTCTACATCCAGAATTAGCCCCTTCAACTTCCCTGCTCTTAGCCATTGCCAAATTTCATTGTTATCTGCATTGCCTGCTAGGTGTGTTTGTGTGTGTGTGTGTGTGTGTATTGGCCATGTAATACCGTGCTTTGCATTGTGTCTCTTCTGTTCTTCATTTGGGGGTTTTTTTAGGCTACTTTGGTGACTTTGGTATTCAGTAAGCCTTCATCGTGTACTAGTTTCAATGCATCTTCTACAGTGGCCTTTAGATATTCTTCCAATTATTATTAAAAAGTTATCCCATATAAAAATGAATGGCTCTGCATCCAGAGCTCATGCATTTTGTAGTACAAATTTTAGCACAGCACACTTTCAGCCCAGGAAGAGATTTCTTCTTACTATACCAATTTGAAAATTATCCTAAAATCTACCAGTAAATCTAAGCCAGTGAATCTAAATCTTCTTTACCCCTTAAACATGCAGTTAAACAATCCATTCTCTATATTGCTATTAGCATACATGGAATTCTGTGAAGTAAAAATTTAAAGCATAAATGATTTAATATAAACGGACACTTTCAGCTTTACAAAAATCTTTCTCTTATTATGCCAGATTATTGCTATTTGCTACTACAGGCAGCTGCTATTTTGGTGTCATTTTGTTCTGTTTTCAAATATTGCTTGTTCAGCTACTGACTAGGATAAGAGTTCTGTAGTTCTACCCTAACGTAGCGACTCTTGATGTGACTGTCTTTGTGTTGGGGAAATAAAGTTAATTTAGAGTGATGGCCTTTGATTAGTTCTATTTGTTAACAAGCAGGGGGGAAAAAAACCAATTTAATTCCAAACAGTCAAGGATGAAAACAAGCTCATCTGGAATCAAGTTGGGAGCATGACTATGAGTTACGTTCTAGACCTATGAATAACATTCTGTATCCTCATGTATCTTTTGAAAAGCTAGCTTAGCTAATATTAAAGAGAGGATAGTCTATAGCAGGGCTGTCAAACTCGCGGCCCGTGGACTGGATGTGTCACATGCCCAGTTCAACGACGGGGGGAAAAGCCCCAATACATCACATGACATTGACGTGACAATGCGAGTTTGACACCCCTGGTCTATACGATGGCTGATATTTGCTAAATTCAGTTCCTTACATTGACTCAACTCGTTTATATTTGTTTTAACATTTCTATACAAGTTTTCATTCACAATGTATTTATTTGTCTCATATAGGGCAGACCAACTAACATTCCATAATGGTTAAGCTACAAATGATAGATGTATAGGAAGCCTTGAAGAACTTCCAGCTAGCTTAGTGATATTCTTAGCTCTGAATTCAAAGAAGTAACTAGACTTTTTGAAGAACAATTTTATCTGATTAAAATTGCCATCCTGTAAAATACTTTTTATATGTATATGTGTATCCATCTATGTGTGTGTGTGTGTTGTACACACATAGAGACAGAGACCACAGTGCAAAATTAACTTCTGCGCGTAAATTGTCTGCATGTAAGCAAATTTAGAAAATACATGCATTTATCATATTCCTTCTCCTTGCAGACTCAGTGCTTTCCAGCTAGTACTGCTAATGCAAAAATCTGTAAGACTGAATCTGATTATAAAAAAGGAGCTTTTCAAACTTGGTGCAGAAATCCAGAAATTACACTATAAATTGTGACAATAATAGGAACATGCCGGTAGGCAATAGAGGAAATGTATTCAAAACACAACTGAACACAGCACTGGATTCTTGTAAATGTTTTAGTCAAATGGAAAATGGTTGGCAACATTTATGCGTCGCTGCCCCTGTTTTTTCCTCTCTGAATTATATCTACCCTTTTATTTGTTGGATTTTACCCTCTAAGCTGCTCATGACAAGATTCATTGAGTTAGATTATCCTTATGACAACCTACAAGTAGTTTAGGCTTAGAGAGGCTGGTTGGCCCAAATTAATCCTCTGAAAATGCACCTTAATCTTAAGCATTTGATAGCATTTGATTAATAATGAGTTATATCCAGTTTGTTCATCCACTGATGGAATAGTGTCCAATAGTGGAACAAATTCCTTTCATCCAACCCGTCCTGTGCTGTTTCCTGCCACATTCTCAAATTTTCTCCAATGGATTGGAGAAAACCTTTCAGAGCTGATTAAGAAGCACCCAAGTCTACAAGAAACGGGAGAAGAAATCTTATTAAACAAACAGAATTGTACACGCATATTTTAAAAATAGTCCAATTAAACTAAAGAACCCTTCTACAAATAAAAGCAAAGGAAATGTGGTATGTAAACAGTTTAAGTAAATATAGCACACTCAAACGTTTAAACTATTTTAATTGAATTTTAGGGTTGCTTATATTTGTCCTGGAAATAAATCTTTATTGAACTCACAAGATATTCCTGAACACAATTGGATTGCATCACAAATATATGGAAATGCACTTAAATTTGTACCCGTTGTTTTCAGGGTTTTAATCATTTGTAGCTTACCTCAATTGTGTGGTGGTAATTTTTGTTTTTGCCTACATGTTGTGCCTTGGTCCAATCTTGGTTTGGTTTGCATTCATTTTAATGGTACTATATTGTGAGCAGTCCAGAGGCAGATGGAGTTGGGTGGAGCCTAAATTAAATTAAATAAATAAATGTACAAAAACTATTTATGCAGTCTGATTACTGCAAAGTTTTTTGTATGCTGGACTTCATATTAAGGTAGAAATACACATCCATGATGGAAAACTAACATGGCTGACTTAACTTTCTGAAAAAATAAGGAAGTGAATATATACCCATTTGTATTAAAATGTTGACATATACATCAAATGTGTGTGTGTGTATGTATATATCTATATGTTAGGATTTATTTTCTTGAGAATACATGTATCAGTAGGGATCAGAATTGTCCATAGTGAAGGAATATCTGGTTCAGACTTTACTTGAGGATGAATATTGCTAATCTTACATGTCTTGTGGATAATGGCAGAGTACAGACTGTGTTTCTTTATGTTAATATTCAAAACTAATACTTGAGATTTCATAGTAGTCAAGGCTAATTTGATCTAGTAGTAGCTTACAAAACAAAATGGCCAGCAGCAGTATTTTAAACAAATATATAATGTTATTCCCTAATAATATACTGGTTTTTTTTTTCAGAAGATTCCTCCTTCAGTATATTTATTCTTCCTCAGAAATGTCCTTGACTGTCTTCACGGAAACCTGCTATTTATAAATAGGAAAAATGTGTTTTTTATCTTCTGCAGTTGGACTATTTGGTTATTGGATCTTTACTGAATAAGTAGAAAATGAATCCTGCAAAGGGTCTTGTGCTAAAAGAGTTTTGGTAGTCAAGATGAGAGCTGATGTCAAAAATTACATTTCATCCTGTTTATAACTAAGCAGGCTGATTTGTTCTAGCCATTCCTTTCTCTCCTGGACCATAGTTTTGTTGGATTTTATTATTGAACATCCAACTGCAAATTGATATAGGACCATTTTCATTAGTATACCAATTCGTTCCTTCTATTTCTTGCAAGGAACTGCTGTTAACATAGGAGACTGCATAACTCTTTCCAGATCATGTTTTTAGATAAAGAACTTTAGTCAATTATTGCAAAAAATCATGGCTCTCAATTTACATACAAGATTTAGAGAGTCCTTTCCCGCTTACTGGACCTTCATATTCAATGGTCATTTCAATTCCTGGAATCCTGCTATGTCAGTTTCTTAAAGTGGCCTACCTCAAGGAATTGACACTACAATATTATTGATTAAGATAAAGAATTTTTGATTGCTTGGAAGTAAGAGGTACTATCTTGCAGTAGGTCTTTTTCGGAGTCAGAGTAGAGTGACTGAGCCTAAGGCTCCTCAGTGTCCTGCAGGGCTCAGGGCTCTTAACTTGTTCTTATGTAACATTACATGAAACCATGGAGTGAAGCCATCTGAAGCTAAGATATTGTTGAGATGTTGTTTCAACTTCTAGAAATTGCTAGGATGAGAAATAACAGAACTAAATTTAATCCCAGCCTTTGGATTCTGCAGCTTTCTCATTCAGTGGAAATGCCTTTTTAGTTCTGGGTGGAGTTGTGCTGCTCCACATGGAATTAGTTTGTAATCCTGGAATCACAACTGCCATAGGCTTTATGGGCAAGAAGCATTTGTATTTTAAAAAAGCCTTCACCTAGCTTCATCTTGTGAACTAGCTCTAGTTTCTCCTAGAACAGAAGATTCTCCTCATAGTCACTTGGATAATAGACATGGAACAACTTGTCTCCAGAAGTTGTGAATGCTCCAACACTGGAAGTTTTTAAGAAGAGATTGGACAACCATTTGTCTGAAATGGTATAGGCCATGATGGCGAACCTATGGCACATGTGCCACAGGTGGCACGCGGAGCCATATCTGTGGCACGCGAGCATTGCCCTAGATCAGCTTCAGCGCACATGCGTGTGCTGGCAACTAATTTTGGGGCCTTCCAGGCCCACCGGAAGTTGAAAAACAGGCCGTTTCCGGCCTCTATAGGGCCTCTGCGAGGTGCGGAAGGCAGTTTTTGCCCGCCCCAGGCTCCTAGAAACCCTCTGGAGCCTGGGCAGGGCAAAAAATGGGCCTACAGAGCCCACCAGGCCATCGCGTGGCAAAAGCGAGGGGAGTGCGGGGGGGGGGGTTGCATGTGGAGGAGCAGGGGGGCATTGAATTATGGGTATAGGCACATGCGTGCACGATCCCCCTGCGCTCCCCTTTCTTTTGGCACACGACGGCAAAAAGGTTAGCCATCACTGGTATAGGATTTCTAGCCTAAGCAGGGACAGGGTTGGACTAGAAAACCTCTAAAGTTCCTTCCTACTCTGTTATTCTATTCTAAATTATTGCAACATGGTTGGCCTTTTGAGTAGTACAACTGGCTGCTGAAGTATTTTATGTGTGCATCTTCATTTACTGCAAGAACTGCACGGACCATAACTTGGTTTTAAGGTGAAATTCAGGGTGCCTTTAAAGCCTTTCATGATTCAGGACCTGGTTATCTACTAGATCACCTATTCCCCATAATATCTACTCATTCAATAAGATCCGGTGGAATAAGTTTTCTTTGTACCCCTTCATTCAGAATATGACATCTTTGGGGACCATCATCCCCAAAGGAAGACCATTATAATATGGTTATCTGAGCAGGCAATGGAGTTTGAGATTCTGTGGAACAATTCCCTCTGACGTTGCAATATTTTTGGCAGACAACGGATGTTCCTTCTGTCACATCTGTTGTTATAGTCTTAGGTTGCTTATTCTGTATTTCATGTTTTTAACCCACTACTCAGTTATTTGTGGTTGGAATGACCTGTAAAACCCAGTAAAGTAATAAATAAAAGCCACAAATTAGGTAATCAAAAACTTTTCTTCATTTTCCAAACTCAGGATGTAGAAGAATGATCTGAAGTTAAAAGAAAGATGATCCCAACCAAAAGGGAGGAAAATCATACCAGTAGGAGAAGTGCAGCAGTCAAAATGGTTACCCTTCCTTGACTGCTTTAAGTGGAGGAAAGAGACCTGCATGTTTAACTTGTATTTCTGAAACAGGAAGGGGGCTAATGGGCTAAAAGCAGTGGTGAAATCATTTTTTTTTTACTACCGGTTCTGTGGGCGTGGCTTAGTAGGCATGGTGTGGCTTGGTCACATGGCTTGGTGGGCGTGGCAGGAGAAGGATAGTGCAAAATCCCCATTCCTTCCCCACTCCTGAGGGAAAGATATTGCAAAATCTCCATTCCCACCCCACTCTGGGGCCAGCCAGAGATATTTGCCGGTTCTCCAAACTACTCAAAATTTCCGCTACCGGTTCTCCAGAACTTATTGAATTTCACCCCTGGCTAAAAGGCCATTCAAATTTATCTTTTTATTACTCAATTTCATAAGTCTAGTTTACATGCAATTATGTCAATATTCTTAATCAGACCATTAAAAGTAATTGGCGTTAGTTTTTCCATTTGTATTACCAAGTAGGATTCAGAAGATGA
>JANHFK010001334.1:104811-116377 GCA_036250565.1 Sibynophis collaris
ATAGATAGATAGATAGATAGATAGATAGATAGATAGATAGATAGATAGATAGATAGATTCCAAATTGGCAATATATTTTAATTAAAAATTTAAAATATTGCTAAGGAGTTATTTGCAAGAATTTTGGAATAAAGAACAGGACTGTTCCATATTAACAAATCAGTGGCAAATATTCTTATAGAATATTCAGAATGTTTTTTATCATAAGATGAGACTAATTCAAACAAAAAAAATTTTTTCACATTACCCTTATGAGAGCTTTTTAAAGGCCTGTTTATTGATCTGTTAGCCCTTTGAGATAGTTCAGGCAGGAAGCCCCACAACAAATCCTCGCCCTATTTTAATTGTAGAGTTATAATAACAGAATAAAAGTATTTCTCTCATCATTTCTTTTTACTCTCTGGAAAAATAGAGAGAGACCTTTCTGAAATGCTTCCCAGGCCCTCCCTTCTTCTGTGAAGGATATATATTTTATATGCCAGTTGTCCCATTTTAATAGATTAACAGAGTTGGAAGGGACCTTATAGGTCAGTGATGGCTAACCTTTTTGCCGTCGCGTGCCAAAAGCGGTGGGAGCACGGGGAGAGTCACGCGTGTGCGTGCCAACACCCATAATTCAATGCCCCCTGAGCCTCCCCATGCATGTGAACGTGATGGCACAGTGGGCCCGATAGGCCCGTTTTCCGCCCCCTCCCCAGGCTCCAGAGGCTTTCTAGGAGCCTGGGGAGGGCAAAAACTGCTTTTCCCACCCCCCTCAGAGGCCCTCTGGAGGCCGGACTTGGCCCGTTTACCAACTTCCGGTGGGACCGGAAGGCTTGAAATCAGCTGGCCAGCTCGCGCATGTGTGCTGGAGCTGAGCTAGGGCAACGCTCAGGTGCCCACAGATATGCCATAGGTTCGCCATCACGGTTATAGGTCATCTAGTCCAACCCCCTCCTCAACCCCCCTACACCACTTCTGACAAATGGCCGTCCAATCTCTTCTTGAAAGTCTCAAGTGATGAAGCTCCCAGAACTTCCGAAGT
Organism: Sibynophis collaris; assembly: GCA_036250565.1. NCBI lineage: Eukaryota > Metazoa > Chordata > Lepidosauria > Squamata > Sibynophiidae > Sibynophis > Sibynophis collaris. Next base: position 105,836 of record JANHFK010001334.1, read on the forward strand.
CAACTTCTGTTCCATGGGTTGATTGTTCTCACTGTCAGAAAGTTCTTCCTTATTTCTAGGTTGAATCTCTCCTTGGTCAATTTCCATCTATTATTCCTTGTCTGGCCTTCAGGTGCTATGGAAAACATCTTTCTTTTTTTTAATAAAGTTTATTGTTTAAAATAGACAAACAAACAAACAAACACACAAAAACAAAAAACAAAACACTGGAACTGATTCCACTTCCCAGATGCCCTAACATATTGACCCCCTCCTCTCTGTGGCAGCCCCTCAAATATTGGAAGACTGCTATCCTGTCTCCCCTGATCTTTCTCTTCTCCAGACAAGCCAGGCCCAGTTCCTGTAACCGTTCTTCATATGTTGTAGTCTCCAGAACCCCTTATCATCCTAGTTGCTCTCCTCTGCACCCTTTCCAGTCTCAAAATCTTTTTTTATAGTGTGGCAAACAAAACTGAATGCAGTATTCTAGGTGTGGTCTTACCAAGGCTTTATAGAGTAGTATCAGTACCTCACTTGATCTTGATTGTATCCCTCTGTAAATGCAGCTGTCAGGAGGGCAGCCGCATAGAAGAATTCAAGCCACACCCCTACTGAAAGACTCTCCTTATAGATGGAGAGGTAAATAGATAACAACTTGCCAGGCTAGTTAATAATGTGGCTTGTTGATATAAATTATTAAAGGTGGCATGTTAAAACCTAATATTCCAGTATGCACAATCACATTTATTTCACTCTACACTTAAATCAGAGATGGGTTTCAAATACTGTAGCTACTGGTTCACCCAGCACTGGAAATGTGAGTGCATGCGTGCAACATCAAACAACATAGCAATTAGCTCGCACGCGCCATCCACACATGCATGCAGCATCAAAAACACAGCAATTTAGGACAGGATTGTCCCCAGGCGGGTGGGCAGGCCGTCACTACCAGTTTGCCCCGTCCTGTCTGAACCCCCTGAACACCACCTCTGACTTAAACAATTCTTTCTGAAACACAATGGAATCTTCCAAAAAAAAATTGATTAAAAAAGGAGAATATCGATGGATTTTTTTTCATTGAATGATTGATTGGATAAAAAACCATCATGCCAATTGATTGGATAAAAAACCATCATGCCGCCATCAAAACGAAAGCAATTGTCGTAAGGGCAAGCTGGTTGCCAAGCACCCAGATTGCAATCACATGACGGCAGGCATTCTGCCACAATCATAAGTGCGAGGACTGATTGGAAGTCATGTTTTTCAGTAACTGTTGTAAGTTCGAATGGTTATATGTCAAGGCCCACCTGTAGGACTTTCAAAAGGAACGATGGCTCAGTAGTTGAAGCAGAGCAGCAGGATTGAAATTTTGTGGATTTTTTTGCCAGATACAGCTGGAAAGATGTTGCTAATAGAATGTTGCTAATAGAAAACTATTTTTTTCTTTTAAAACTATTTTTATCCATTTTATTTTCTATTTTTAATCGTTTTCTTTCAAAACGATTTAAAAACAAGTTTTAAAAGAGCCGTGGTGGCGCAGTGGTTAGAGTGCAGTATTGCAGGCTAACTCTGCCCATTGCTAGGAGTTCGATCCTGACCGGCTCAAGGTTAACTCAGCCTTCCATTCTTTGAACGATGAAAAATGAGGATCCAGATTGTTGGGTCAATATGCTGAGGTTGTAAATTGCTGGAAAGCACCATGGAGCAGTATATAAATCTAAGCGCTATTGCTATTTAATAACTGTTTTCATTAAATGGATTTTCTTTTTTTTCTTTTTCTGCAATACAAGTAGGTTGTTAACATAGCACCCACATAATTCTTAAATATTGTTACTATTTGTGATATGCGTGTTCATATAGGTGTTTTGCGAATGTCCGCATGCAGACCTATTTTTCTGTTCACTTCGATACAGGCATGCCAACTGGACTTCAAGGGCAAAGCATATCTTCAGGGAGTTCTGAAATTAAGTCCGATGACGAAGGAGATGAGAACCTCCAGGACTCGAAATCTTCCGATGACAAGAAGTTAGACGACGACAAGAAGGATATCAAATCAATTACTAGGTCAAGATCTAGGTAACCGTATATAATAGTGTCGCTTCATTTAATTCCTTTATTGGATTTTGATGAAGTGAACAGAACAGGAAGAAACTCTTTTTGAGTTTTTTTTCCTGCTGGTCAAAAATCAAACAAGAAACACGTAGCCCTTTCTTAGAAGTACTAAAGAGTATCTGTTTAGAAGCTTGTACTCTAGAAGGGCTGAATTTGGGGTAAGGACGGACTCTTAGGCAGAAATGTATGGACAGAGCTGTATATAGACTTAAATTGGAGTCAGTTTCATTGGTCTGATGTACCTATGAAAACACACACAAATTATTTTTAAGCAGATGCCATTTTTATCATAGTTATTTTATAATAGTTATGTGGAATACACATGTTTTTTTTAAGAACATAACTGTAATCATAACTGTAAGCTGGATAAATCAGGGTAACTTGTCCAATTTAAGCAGAAGTAATTGTTACGATGATCTAAGGCACATTGCCAAAGTTTGTAAAAAAAAAAAACTTGAATAAATTCATCAAGTCTTGTTCCCAATAATAATTTGGAACCTTTATGCAGACCATTATTTCTTGCTTACAGGCATCCGTATGCAAGATTCTTCTTTCATTACCACTGACCCTTAGTCTTCTCCCTTATGTTTTTCATAAAATATATTGGATTTCATCAGCAAAAAATGCTTCTGAATCATCTTCTATTACATTCAGATTTTTGTCTGAATGACGGAACAGTTGTTGAGCATTAAAATAAACTAAGCTCTCCTTGTGCGTGGGTTTTATGAAATGGGGTGGAATACAGAAAAGTCTCAGAAATAAATAAATAAATTACATTTAATAGAAGCCACTTTGCACTTAGGATAACATTTTGCTTTTTCAGCACGCAACTATTTCAATCTCTTGCATTCCGTGGCTGAAGGAATCAGTAATTCAGGCAAGACCTATGAAATAGCCTTGAGAGATTCCCTGATGCCTGAATGCATAAAATTTGTATTCTGATTTCTACGTGTGTAAAATACTACATGATATAAATCCCCACAACACAGCAGACCTAATGTCAAAAAAAGTGCATTTAAGTAGGCTATGAGAAGTATCTTCAAAGAACTTCAAATTGACAAATAACGTGGTAATGAAAGAAATATATATTGAACAGTATAGCTAAACCATTTTAATTCTGATTGGTTAATGCTGTTGTCAGATATTAACTGCTTATATTTATTGTATGTTTCTTGGTTGGTTGATTGATTGATTGATTATTACCACTAACCCTTTCAAGTGTGCTCTGAGCATGAAGGAAAAATACAAATTGGGAAATAAAACCCACCAATCATCATTTTCATCATCATCTAGCTAGATTCTAGAATTTCTTTGGGCCATACTGTCTCTTTGCTCAACTAGCATTCTGTGGACTATAGTTCATTGCATAAATATAGAATCAAATAAATAAATAGAAGATCTGCATCCAGTTTTCCCGGGAAAAGGCAAAACTACGTGGACAAAGGCCAATTTGGTTTCTGATATTGCTCATTATGAATAGAAAACAACATTTGTAGGTCAGAGTTGGACTGTGGAGTCCTTAATACTCTATGAGCTGGGTTGTGTTCTTGCAGACATTTCATTATCTGACTAGGTAACATCATCAGTGCAATGCACTAGAGAGTCAGTTTAGTCTAGTGGTTAAGGCACAAGGCTAGAAAGTGGGAGACCAAATCCTGCCTGAGCCATGAAAGCTACTAGGGTGTCTTTGGGCCAGTCACTCTCTCTCAGCCCAACCTAACTCACTGTTGGGTTGCTGTTGTGGAGAAGAAGGAGGAAGGTGTGTTGGATATGTTCACCACTTTGAACTGTTTGTAAAAATAATAAAGGTGGGATACAAAGAAAAAAGAAAAAAAATGCAAGAAAATGTCAGAGAGCACCAAGGACTCTACATTGCTCATTATCTTTCTAACTTCCTAAAAACACCATACGTTTTGTTCTTTAATAAACAGCATAAATTTGTAGCATTTGGAGGAACATATCATTCACTGCGAGGGATGCGGTGGCTCAGTGGCTAAGATGCTGAGCTTGTCGATCGAAAAATCGGCCGTTCAGCGGTTCGAATCCCTAATGCCGCATAACGGGGTGAGCTTCCGTTACTTGTCCCAGCTTCTGTCAACCTAGCAGATCGAAAGCACGTTAAAAAAAATGCAAGTAGAAAAATAGGGATCACCTTTGGTGGGAAGGTAACAGCGTTCCGTGCGCCTTTGGCGTTTAGTCATGCCGGCCACATGACCACGGAGACGTCTTCGGACAGTGCTGGCTTTTCAGCTTAGAAATGGAGATGAGCATCGCCCCCTAGAGTTGGGTACGACTAGCATATAAGTGTGAGGGGAACCTTTACCTTTTATCATTCACTGCAGAAATAGAGTTATGTCATTTACAAATGAGCCTTAGAGCTCAAGGCATCCTATTTCCTTCCCAAGCAGTTCATCCCCATCATACCTCTTTGGGGTGGCTCTCCCTCAAGTAGAGTTACTGATCCAGTGAACCATATGGCTGAGTGTAGATTTCAGCTTTCCTTAGATCAGTGCAGACTTCCTTATTACAGAATTGCCGTTTCTGATTGTCACTGGGATATCAAAAAAGCAAAGAGAAGGAGCCACAGGTTAGCAAGGATCACTACATCCAACTTTGCCCTTTTGCTTTGGATTTTAGCAGGCTGTGTACAAAGTTTTATATCACTGAGACATTTTGAGAAACCTGAGTTAGCTAAATCACCTTTTTAGCATAATATAAAAATCCTACAGAGGAAAGAAGATAATTGCTAAGGTTAATAATAACTAAGATCACTATGTAAATAAAAGCATATGCATGTATTACAACAGCAACCTTACCTTTGGTTTTAAGGTATTTTACCTATTAGAGCTGTTGGATTTAATTCCAGAAAGATATTTCAGAATGCATAGAGGCACAGCCATAGCATCTGATTGCACCCTCTTAAGCAGATGTGTCTTTCCTACTATCCTGGAATATTACATTGCTGCTTTAAAGGGTTGCAAAAAAAAACCAACCCTTGTGCTCACATGCATTCTGGAGCACGTTTTTGGGAATCAGATTTTAAAACCTGCTCAAAGTAATAATTCTCTCAAAATTTTATCAGTTTATCAAAATACAGAAATACAAAGAAAAATGATAACAATGGGAAGATGGGGAGGAGAAGAAGACGAAAAACTGTAGGGTAAATGGAGAGTGGGAAGCATGGACTTTTGATTCTTTTTGGTGCAGTAGAGTAAGGAGTAAAATATTCCTTTTACATATTAATACATACTAGCCATTTCTATAACAACTAGCTAATCTAATCAGCAAAACCCAAAATCAAAATTTCATTTTTTTTCCTACCTCAAGCCCCAAATCCAAAAACACTTTCGAATAGAAACAAAATTAATCGCATCCTTTTCTTTAATCAAAGCAGTCAATTTAGCCATCTCTGCTAACTCCAACTTTGGCAGTCATTCGTCCATTGTACGAATGGACAAGTATCCTTTCATTTTTGTGCATAGAATATTCTTGCTGCTCTCAGCATATATAACATCAACATTCCAATTTCTTTTTCAATAGAATTAGAATAGAATAGAATAGAATAGAATAGAATAGAATAGAATAGAATAGAATAGAATAGAATAGAATAGAATAGAATTCATTATTGGCCAAGTATGATTGGACACACAAGAAATTTGTCTTCGGTGCATAAGCTCTCATTGTACATAAAAGCTATGAAGTGATAAGTCATGATCATAGTCATCATAAAAATACTTTCCTCATAAATCATAAGATACAACACTGAGTGATAGAATCTTCATAAATCATACTAGGAAACTAAAACAATATAAATCGTAAAGATACAAGCAACAAAGTCTTATAGTCATAAGTAGAAATGGAGATAGGTAATAGGAAAGATGAGAAGAAGAATATCAATACAGTCTTACTAAAGACTTACTTTATCCATTAAAGGAAAAATCTCTAGAATGATTGTGGGCCAATTTCTTGACTATATCAAAAATCATGCTACGGTTGTATCTCTTTCATTGATGTATGTCCTCTTTATTACATTCAATATGATAGATACCAAGGAAACCATGTATTGGCACGTATGGCCTTTTTTTAAAAAAGTGAAGCATTTTGTTCGTTCAGATTTATTTGGCCTTCTGCCACACTATTCAATGCAGCTAAAGCTTTACGTTCCTGTGTTCCTTTTAAGTAAGGCTGATACTTACTGAAACGGAGTCTCATGTTGATTTAAAAAAACAACTGATGTTTCAACCCCATTAGAAAATCCTGTGCTATTGTTTCCCTTTCAGCAATAATGACGACGAAGATCTTACTCCGGAACAAAAAGCAGAGCGCGAGAAGGAAAGAAGAATGGCCAACAATGCCCGTGAACGCCTGCGCGTCCGTGACATTAATGAGGCTTTCAAAGAGCTGGGCCGGATGGTGCAGCTCCATCTAAAAAGCGATAAGCCCCAGACCAAACTTTTAATCTTACATCAAGCTGTAGCAGTTATCCTCAGTTTAGAGCAGCAAGTCAGAGGTGAGTTAAGGCTAACTTTATCCAATCGATCTGCATATCTCCATCTCATTCAGGTGTTTTGTAGAAAGACTGGAAACCTTAGTTCTTAGGAGGATTACAGTGCTTCACTAATGATGCGATGATGGATTAGATGCCTCCAGGTCATAAGGATGCTTTGTTAAAACCTTGGTCTGAGCTCATACAGGCCAGGACACCACTATGATATGTAAACCGCTACGACCATCCATATGCCACAAAGCAGGGGTGAAATCCAGCAGGTTCTGACGAACTGGTAGCGGAAATTTTGAGCAGTTCGGAGAACTGGCAAATACCACTTCTGGCTGGCCCCAGTGGTGAGGGAATGGAGACTTTGCAATATCTTTCCTCCAGGAGTGGGGAGGGAATGGGGATTTTGCAGCATCCTTCCCCTGCCACGCCCACCAAGCCACACCCACAATTACACCATTTTGGATTTCACCAGTGCTACAAAGTGGTATCATATTTCATGGCTAACCTTGAAATTTACTCCACACGAGACAGGCTAGTCTTGATTTTAAAAAAAAGAAAGTTTGGATGCCAAGAAGCAAGTCCCTGATTAAAAGTCATTTATAATTCAGTTATAAGCTAGGGGAATTATATGTTGAAGGTGGTTAGTGGAGTAGGAAGAAGATCACATGTTACCCTATAGTATTCTGGTTTTAGCTTATTTAATTTCTATGTATTTCATTTTTAATTTTTGTAGAGCTATTATTTTATGATGTTTGTAAGCTGCCCAGAGTCCCATGACAGTGAGATGGGCAGTATATAAATTTAATAAAGGAATAAAATGAAATAAGCCAGTATCACAAAATTCATTGTAAATTATGTTATCAATCCAGAGATGATTATTACTCCAAACTCCTAAGGTGGTTAGTATGTTTAGTAGATAAATTAAATTGTACATCAACTTAATGTACAACACCAGTGCTAAGTTTAAATCACAGTGATAAAATTTCTGATTTGAAGTAACAATTGTTCTGAAATGCAAGTGAATCTCTGTCTCGAATGTCACAAATTGAGATGGGCGAGGCCTGGAGATGAAATGAAGACAATTTTTAAGAGGGAAATTAGCCAGAGACACGAGATTCAGAGAATCGAAATTATTTCTCATTATAATGGAGATTCCTGGCCAATTGAAGGAAATGACAGCAGGATAACCAATTTCGTTGTACAATGACAATAAAGGCTATACTATACTATACTATGAGCTGGATGTTATACTTGAATGCACAAAGTAGCTAGGCCACAGGCTTTAAAGGTTATTGTCAGGCCTGAAGCTGGCCTCACTGAGGCCATTTTGAGACTTCAGCGCTGACACACTGGAGAAGAGGGACAGGGAGATGGGAATAGAGATAGTTGGGGTTTGTAGTCAAAACAAAATACTTTCTCCTGGAAACCAAGGACATTCCTGCAGGTACGCGGAAGGAGGGGACTGGAGTCACCTAGCAACTGGACAGTATCCTGTTTGGACCAAGTGACTGATTGTTTTGAGAAAGTGAAAAACTTTTAATTAAGTGAAAACTGCAGGAATAGTCAGAGTTGGTTTTCACCAGCCCATGTCTATAGGATTTATTCTTTGAGGAATCTTAACTGCTTCAGAGTTTTGTTTGCTATGGGTGTGTTACTTGGAACCCTGACAGTTGTTTAACGTTATCTTAAATTTTGGTTTCACAGAAAGAAATCTGAATCCTAAAGCAGCGTGTTTGAAAAGAAGGGAAGAAGAGAAAGTATCTTCGGAACCTCCTCCACTTTCTTTGGCAGGACCCCACCCTGGGATGGGAGACACATCTAATCATATGGGGCAGATGTAAAAAAAGGAAAAAGGTACGTACGTCTTAACCAGTTTGCTCATAGTAACAGTAATACCATGGCTATTGGTTTCTTTGGAACCAGTATCATTTAGGGGAATTAACATCTAAAGACTGTTTCTTTCCATGAGGGCCAGTTTGGTGCAGAAACCAGGAGACCGTGAGTTCTAGTTCCACCTTAGATACAAAGCTCGCATTTACAACCATTTGTAGCATCCTGTGATCATATGACCCAGGGGTGGGTTCTACTTACCTTCGTTACCGTTTCGCAATGGGAGTGCACTCGCATGTGGCACTTCTGCGCATGCACAGAAGCTTCTGCGTATGCGCAGAGCATCAGTGATGACATCCGGGCGGGTGGGCGGAGCCTCCCACTGTCGTTACTACCGGTTCTAAGAACCGGACAGAACCTGTAAGAACCCACTACTGATATGATTGCAGTTAGCAACAGGGTTTTTTTTGTCAGCTGCTAGCCTTTTTTTGCAGGTTTCTCGCAAAAAAAACCCATTCAGGAGAGTAGATGCAGATTTACAGTTACATGATTTGCTTAATGACCATGTGCTTTGGACTTAGGAACACATGATTCATTTAACAACTACTGTAAAATGGTAGAAAAACCGACGACCATAACAAAACACAATTGAAATTCTGGTCACAATTGCGGTAGTTCGTTGAGGACTATCTGTGGTCTCTTTTTCTCAGCCCTAGGAGGAAAAAAATAAAAACTAACCACTTCCAAAATCTTGCTAAGAAAGCTGCAGGGACACTGCCGGAAAGATTGACTCAAAGGCAACCAGAAACTTTCCATATCCATCAATTCCATAGATAACACTCTTTTTTAAAAATCCAATACTATTTTTCCTCTTAATTTAATACCTCATTTGAATTGCTTTTGCTACGTTCTATTTTATTTGTTAGCTTCTCTCTCTCTCTCTCTCTCTCTTTAATGAAGTGAACAACCAACTCCACCCCTTACCCTAGTCATGTCTTTATTATATTCCATTATTTATTGCTTTGTAGCTCCATTTTCTCATATGGGTTGAAGTGTAAATAGTAAGCGGAAGAAATCTGGACCAGATCAGACATGATCACAAATTAGGAACGTGTTTGTTTCCTCTTGTTGCGTAGCATCAAAATTCTTAACGGACATGGAAAACATTCGGCGGGCTGTCCACACACATTGGATCCTGCCGGCGTTCTGATATACAACAATAAATAACTGCCAATTTGAATTTGAATTTATTCTACCGTGTTTCCCTGAAAATAAGACCCTGACTTATATTTTTTTGAACGCTGAAATAAGCACTTGGCCTTATTGCCATGTGCTCAAAAGCCCGATTGGGGTTATTATCAGGGGGTGTCTTATTTTGGGGGAAACAGGGTATATTCCCCAAAACACTTCATAAAAATGTCCTATTTGTATGACCTAATGAGAACAGATTTATATGTTAGGACTGAGTCACCACCCGATAACTTACCAAACGGCTTACAGGGAACTCGGCGGGGTTTTTATAGATGGGAAACAAGAAGAAGGGAGTTAAAAATATTTCCCTGAATTTCTTTACTGAAGGAAATCTTTCATCCACAGGAGTTCATCCTATTGGGAAACGAGTAACTTTAGCAATTTACAATATCTCCCTCCTTCCGTTGTACAAGTACTCCTAGACTTACAACCATTTGTTTAGTGACCATTCAAAGTTACAAGAGCCCTGAAAAAAAAGTGATTTGTGGCCAGTTTTCACACTTACTATGGTTGCAGCATTCCCATGGTCACATGATCAAAATTCAGGCCCTTGCACTGTCCTGGAGTCATGTGATCACCATTTGTAACCTTCCCAAGCTGACTTCCAACAAGCAAAGTCAATGGGGGGAAGGCAGATTTGCTTAACAGCCGCATGATTCACTTAACAACGCAGTGATTTGCTTAACAGTTGTGGCAAAAAAGTCACAAAATGGAGCCCAACTCACTTAATAAATGTTGAATTGAAATGTTGGGCTCAATTGTGGTCATAAGTCAAAAGACTACCTGTACTTTTATTCAGGGGTGAAATCCAGCAGGTTCTGACAGGTTCTGGAGAACCGGTAGCGGAAATTTTGAGCAGTTCGGAGAACCGG
>JANHFK010001337.1:0-12131 GCA_036250565.1 Sibynophis collaris
AGCTGCTCATTAGGGCTGAAAAAAAGCTTCTACTGCTTTAGTTGAGAGTCGGAGGGAGCAGGCATGGAAGATCAATAGCACCTCGGTAGAGCTGAAAAAAAAAGCTATAGCTGAGAGTTGAGGGGGAGAGGGAGGCAGAGGGTGGGGTAGGGGGAGGGAATAGGCAAAGCACAAGGCCTCATTAGGGCTGGAAAAAAGCTTTGAAAAAGCTACATTCGGAGTATGAGATGCACCCAAATTTTCAGCCTCTTTTAGGGGGTAAAAAAGTGCATTTTATACTCTGAAAAATACGGTACTATAGTCTTGCAAAGAAAGGTATCACTCATATTTTATGACCAATTCTCTAAAGCCAAATAATTGTTTTTCGATATTGTGTTAAATATGTTATGTGATCTTTAGCAATAAGGACTGCATTTATTAATATATCGTTTAAATCAAAGATTAACAGTTGTAAAATCTAGTGCTTACTATGTTCTGTGCTGCATTGTCTATTAGCGTTCTGTGGCAATAGCTCTTTGTCATAAGAATACATATAAGCCTAAATCTTCATTAATGCCAAAAGGAGACAGAGTTCTTCCACTTACATTAATCGTTGTTTTTAATGTTTTACAGAGACATGTAGTATTGTTGAATATGAAGAACAAGTGTATTATAGGGGTTGTGTTTCAAATGTTACTTTAACCCGCTGTGAAGGCATGTGTCCATCATCAACAAGGTAAATAAGAAAATATTGCATATTTTCCAGCAACCATAAGGCCTACTACTTGATTAGAAGTCATATTAGTAAAATACTTCAATTTATTTTTCCAGCTATAGTTTATATGTCGGTGGCAGATTATTTTTGCTCATCTATAATGGAAGATCAATACAAGAGAAGCTCTAATCCCTACCTATAATCTGATCATACCAAAATTCCTGTAGTTTATTAGTTTCGCATAAATCTAATCCCCACTTAACAACAATAATCTAGACTGGAATTTCCATTGCTAAGCATTGCTGTTGAAAAGCACGACATTGTGAGATCACACTGCTTAGTGATGGGAGTTCCGGTACTTCTGGTGGCCATCCTTACATGAATCACACAATGTCGTCAAGTGCAAGGTCACAGGGTCACCATTTGTAACCACCGGCTCACTGACTTTGCTTGTTGGAAGCCAGCAGTGAAGGTTATAAATGGTGATCACATCACTGCAGCACATTGCAATGGCATGACTGCAAGCCAAGTTTTGATCTCCTGGATCATGATCACGCTCGAAGTACAAGAACTAGTCATAAGCAGTACTCACTGATTGCATCATAAGTCCAAACAGTCACTGAATGAGTGCTTATTAAATGAGGATCACCTATAATGCAACGGTTCCCAACCTTTGCAGATTGGGAGTGGGGAGGGAAACTGGGTCCCATGAGTTACTGTGCCCGCACTTACTCAGGCAGCTCAACTTGCACAGGTTGAGCTGTACATGTGTGTGCACATGTGCTGGCCCACCACTCACGCAGCCCAGTTCCAAGTAGTCTATGGCCTGGTAGTTGGCCACAGCCCAGGAGTTGGGGACCCCTGATACAGCGTAATTTGGTATAGTATTGTTTAACTAAGTTTAAAAAGCAGACTAGATCACTGGAAGGAAATAGTATGAATGTAGTGTAAGCATGTGTGATATTCCACATAGTATTCAGAAAAATGTAAAAGTATGTTTCCCTTTCATAACAATTGATTAAAAACTTTTAGAAATATTTTTTAGGCATTTTTCAAAGGGCTACCATCTCTCACATAGGGATATACACACACTACATATTTTATATAAAAATATGTAAAGAATTCTCACTGACATGATGCATTTCCTAAGTTTAGGGTATTTTTATGTGCAGAGAGTGGTACAATATATCAAACTATTTGCCTATTGAGCTACTTGGAACTGTGGTGGTGCTGTGGTTAGAATGCAGTATTGCAGGCTAACTCTGCATTCCACTGCCAGGAGTTTGATCCTGACTGGTTCAAGGTTGACTCAGCCTTCCATCCTTCTGAGGTTGGTAAAATGAGGACCCAGATTGTTGGGGGCTGACTCTGTAAACCACTTAGAGAGGGCTGTCAAGCACTATGAAGTGATATATGTCTAAATGCAATTAGTTAATAGTATTAGTGTTAATTATTAACCATTTCTTACATTTACAATATCCAAGGAAATAATTTCTGTATTTTTAAACTAATTAACTTGGTAAACACATGCATACCTCATCTAAAATAAGACTTTTCTTATTCACAGGCAGAAGAATGCAAGAATAGAAAAACTATGCAAGTGCTGCGCGCCACAAACTTCCTACAAGAAGGAAATAGAGTTGCCCTGCCCCAATCCAGATAAGCCGAGTGAACGGCTTTTTACACATATCCTTATATTTGGTGAATGTCTATGCAAAGTAGAGGGATGTGTACACTAGCCAAATTCACCAGTATCAGCCCTGAAGCAATATTTAAAAGAAACCATCAGTTGCTATTTACATTGTACCTAAACTCTGGAGTTAAGAATCCCTTTGTTTACATTAATTTGTCCAAACATTGAGAAGGCAGCTACTCTTTTAAGAGCAGTGCTGATAACAAATTATGTTAATTTATTCATTTGGGAGATAGGAAAATGAAATGAATCTTTGCCTTATTTATAAGGCTTTCATCAAATTAATGTCTACCTGTGTAAAATAATTGAATGTTTTAATAAAGATATTAGCTGGCTTTTTAGTTTCTAATGGTGAATAGCTGAGAGATATTATACCTTCCAAATCCTATAATCTAATGGAAAATTCATTCTTCAAATCCCATTTATGTGTTGTCAAAATGGAACTTTTCGTGATGTGGCGCATCATATTGACAGAGATTTACAGAAATAATTGAATCTTTGTAAGTTGAATAAACACCTTCCTCCCTGCAAGAAAGCACCTATTAAAATAATCAAGGATATCCAGCTACTATAATTAAATTTAGTACCATTGGTGGGAATCAAATATTTGGAGAAGAGGGACAAAAAATAATAATGGAAAGGAATAGAATGGAATGGAATTGGAGTATTTTTGAAAAGTCTATACCAGGATTTTGTGGATGATACTCTCAGAAACAGGTTTATTATGGAAGGTCATGTACTGTACATTCCATGTTGTCAGAGGTAGTATTTAGCAGGTTCTGATCAGTTCTGAAGAATCGGTAGTGGAAATTTTGAGTAGTTCGGAGAACTGGTAAATATCACCTCTGACTGGCCCTGCCCCGATCTATTCTCTGCCTCCTGAGTCCTAGCTGACCAGGAGGAAATGGGGATTTTGCAGTAACCTTCCCCTGCCACGCCCACCAAGCCAAGCCACGCCCACAAAACCAGTAATAAAAAAAATTGAATCCCACCACTGGTGGAAATCCAATTGGATAGGAACATATTAAAGCAACATCATTAATCAAATGGAAGATGTGAGTTGAACACATACGCCATGTTCTTTCTATAAAACCAGTAATACAGCCAAATTATATTCAAATTAGTTGAAAGTAATCAATTTCTTAGCATGTTCATAACACTACTAAATCAAGTCTAAATTCCCATTTCATTTCTTTCATGGTTAACCAAGATCTGTATTATGTTATATCAAGATAATTTGTAAAATAAAAAATGCATCTTTGCCACTAGATGAGGCTGATATTAATGACAGGTAAAACCAGTGAATAAAGACAGTGTGCTTTTTTTAACTTCTCCCTACCTGGTAAGCTACTGAAGAGGACCATTTGGGCAGATAAATATATAGTAAAACTTGAGATAGAAATTTTGGTCTGTATTCCTCTAAAACACGGAGTCAAACACACCACGTTGCCGTCACATGACGTTTCGCGATGTTTTTCCCATTTGTGGAGCATGACACACCCAGTACACAGGCCGCCAGTTTAACACCCCTGCTCTAAAAAATGAATTCCAAGTCAGGATCAGTTTCCAAGAAGAATTAACAGGTAGTCCTTGTTTAGCAACCATTCGCAATTAAGACAGTGATGAAAAAAATAAGCTTACGACCAATCCTCTGCCATTCCTGCAAACCTTTGCAGGTCTGTGAAGTGAAAGAAAGTTGAGGTAGTATCATTAAGCACACTTGTGCTTAACAACTGCATTAACGACCAAGTGGCTAGTTCCAATTGTGATCACCGAACACTATCTATATTGCTGAGTGTGCATGCTTCCAAAACAGGAATATGTACCAGAATTTGGTGACCAGTTCATCTTTGCATACACATGAGCAAATATTGAATGGCACAAGGCTGCCTCTGTAGGAAATCTGAGCCTCACACATCAACCGGGCGTCTCTATCAGAAGTTAAAAGGTAAACAGGATGCTATTGGGTTCTGGAGCTGACTGAGAAGCAGATGGAGTCTTGTAAGCTGCAACAGTTTTTCATACCCCACTAACCTTTGAGCCAGCCTACAGCTCCCTTGGGTAGCTGAGTGGCTGGGTTAGGAGTAGGTCATAAACCCACAAAGTCCATGTATTGGGGGGAAGGGGAAGTGAACCCAAAGCTTGTGGGAACCCCAAAGTGGTGCCTCACTTAATGACCACGATAACTATAATGGGCAGACTCTGTTATCATCATAACTTGAGGACTACCCTGTAATAGAAAATGAAGAAGGTAAAGTGCTTCAGGATTCAAACAAGCACCTGTCACATGACACCCCAGACTTAACAACATTTGATAAGACAAAATAGTCTTATTAAGAAGACAGCAAAACAGAAAAGAAAGTACTGGAAAAATTATTAAAATATAAAGACCTACAAATAGAAGTAGTACAACTGTGGGAAAAGAAAGCAAAGATAGTATCGATTGTAATAGCAACTTGAATGCAATCCCAAAATGTCTAAAGCACTATCATTGGCATTGACAAAATCACTGTCAATTGCAAAAGGCAGCTTTACTTGCAATAGTTTACATCCTGTAACAATATATATACTGTATGTATACTGAGTGCTTTTATTTGTTCTGGTCTCTGGTCTAAGACTGTAATAATAAATTGTTGTTGTTGTACATCCTGCAACAATACTTTTAACACCATCAAATAATACCTGCCTTTCCCAGGACTCAATAGGTGGATAAAAATGTCAAATCCAGTCTAAACATCTGACTGTGTGACCAACTGTAATAATAATGATACACATACACCACACTGATCTATTACAACATCCTAGGTTCTCGGGGAGAACTCAGTGGGTATAAAGACCAACTTCAGCTAAACAACAGGCAGCTGTAATTTTGCATTGGTGTGAAAAGAGATTTAAAAATAAATAAATAGACGCATTGAAAAGTTCTTAAAATTGAGAACGAGGAAACATAATTTTAGTCTTCTAGCCATTTATTTTTTCTGCTAAAGGTAACATGATTAGAGTTATGTATTTTCAGATTCATACACTTATAATGAAAGTTGACCATATAAGCTGAAAATTCACTTTTCATATACTGAAATGGTTATACATAGATACCGGAGTGTAGACCTAAGTTTACAGCATTTCATCTTCCAGTTGAGGAATCTTTCACAAGTCAATAACAAATACTGCACTTGGATTACTAATACTGTTTTAGCCACAAAAAGTATTATTTCTGGTTGATAAAGAGGATATATAACTTTGGTAATCAAGTAACTTATCCCAATAAAGATAAATTGTATATATCTGTACTTCAATTCTCTGTTCCCCATTAGGGAAACAAAAATCACATCAACAGCTGATTTGGAATCTTTATCTTTTTATGGATAAATCACATTTGCTCACAACTGCACAGGAAAGACCACCAGTGCTTTGCCATGGTATTAAATAAATGCAACCACAGTGCCTTCAGAACTGCCCTTTTAAAAGTTAAATGGCAGATCTTCTTAATATGTTATATGACAAGCTTCTAATTATCCCTTGTTTTAATGGCTTCCAGTTCCATGTGAAAAATGAGGAGGCATTAACCTGTTCCTTGTGATCATCACTCTTAGAATTTCTCCAGTGAGGGGAGAATATTGGAAGCTATCCTAGTTTTATTACATGACCAAATAAATGCCATTTCATTTATCAAAATGTGCTAATTCAGTGGAGCCCAACAAATCTACCTTTAGAAGTTTGCAAAAAACCAATAATTCAGTACTCAAATTAGAGGAATCTGGATAATAGTTCTGTCTGTCTTAAACATGCAATTTTATCTTTAAAAAAAGAAGCTGATTAAACTCCCAAGGACATTTATTGCAATATAGATACCATTGCTTATTTTTTCTTGCTTTATTGAGTGACTGTGATAACCATTTTAAACTTTCAGAGAAGTGTGATTGAAACTTATTTTCACTTGCTGAAAAGGATGTCAGGCTGAATTTCTATATTACAAATGCATATCTCACGCAAAGTAGACCATATCATTGCTAGACTTTTTGAAAATAGTGCACCCAACTTTGTGATGTCAAAAAAGCAATTATCAGACCATTATACTTTCAAAAGCTAACGATTTACTTAGGACTGGAATATACTAGACTTCTGTATCTGTGTGACCCACCCATATGCTAATAAAAATATTACATCGAAATTGCCTATCAATAATAACAGCCAGGGCTAGAGAATATAGAAACATAGATTCTCTGGGAAATTTTTAGTGTAGCTCCATGTGATTTTTTTAAAAATTTACAATCCAAGTGAACAATGGATTAACTAGAGTTCTCTAGAAATAGTGAATCTAATCATTCAGATTTTTTATTCCAGCGTTTGATGAGAATTTTACTCTTTGGTAATTCATCATTCGTAGGAAATTAAAAGGTGAATTAAAGCTGTTTAAAACAAATTGCTTGAGGTAGGGGGAAATAATATCCTAATGCCTCTGTGTACTGTACTCAGGGTCAATGCCCATAGCCTATTTTGAAAAAGCCAACACCTGTGAGATTCATTACAACAGTCCTGACTTCCCATCACAGCACACTGATGCATTTTGGACATTCTCAAAAGTTGATCTGCCTAAGATTGACAAAGAGTACAGCAGCAAGATGGCTACTGCACAGTCTCATCAAACAGAATTTTACTGATTACTGCGGGGCAATGCAGGGATAGGAGAAGTGACCACAACATTACTAGCAATTTACATTGGAATTTCCAGGGGGAAAATTCAAACACCTTTCATTTAGATCATTGTTAATCAAAGTAAGTCATCATAAAACCAACTCCTGACAAAATGCCTGAAATAGTTGAGGTGACAAACACAATGCCTCCTGGCCTCCTTGTGCCAGAAATATTTTCACATTTAGGTAACTTTACATTACACACATCTTTTATTCACATAAGAGGGACAGGTCCATTAAGGCAGGAATGTGAATGTGATGGCAGTTATTTATGCAGACACTGGTGCACAGGACATTCCTGGAGCAGGACAAGAAAAACAGGCAGAAATAAAGAATCAAAGCTGGTCTTGAGTTACAATTCAGAACTGTTCTGACAACAATTCACATAATCTTCGTGAGACTGTTTCTTTACTTGTTCGTAGTGTTAGTCGGTACATCTGAAAAAATAATAAAAAATAAGGTTTTATGAAGAACAGCCTTAAAATTGCCAAAATTCCTACCCTGCTTATAAGTGTTTTCTATAACAATTTTAGATGTTTTAGAATCACAAGATGGTTTGATGTTTAAGATAAAAAAAAAAAGAATTATGGTGGAGGTGAACCTACCTAGTCTGAACTTCTGAAGAACATTTTTTTAGGTTAAGGGGAAAAGAGGCTATTTTTTTTAATCAAAGAGTTCAATAGTAATCAGTGGGATTACCTGTATTTAGAATTAAAGAAAATGAACTGAGCTGCAGAATTAAGCATCATTGTGAAGCTTTACCTTTACTTACATTCTTAGAACGTTTAGGTATTCTTAGAAAATAGAAATGGGTAGTATAGACCAGGGGTCATCAACCTTTCAGACCTCAGGGACCACTAAATTCATAATTTTAAATCCCACTAATATGATCTGCCTAATGACCAACTCCTCGCCTCCCCGCCCAGGCTCCTTAGGGCTCCAACAGGAAGCAGTTGTTGGAGCTAAGCAGCCACCACGAGAAAGAGTTGGCAAAAAAGGAGGCTCAGCAGAAGCACCTCACCGAGGACTACGAGCTTAGGCTTTCCAAGCAGAGGGAAGACTTGCGGGAGTGCAAGGCCAGGTACCGACGCCTAGAGGCTCAGCGGGCTGAGATGGTTAGCCAGTTCCAGGCCATGATGCAGTCCCACTGGAACAAGGTCCTCCAACAGCACTTCCCTCCAGCCTTCACCCAAAGCTCCGCACCAGGAGGATGAAGCAAAACCCAAGTCGGAATTTCTGCCCCCCTTCGACCCACATAAAAAGACCTCGGAGGGGGAGACTCTCTGCAGCAACACAAATGTTCATTGCACATATCCGTCCCAGGTAGTTTGAGACCCCTGATTTAGTGCAATATTAAAAATGCAAATAATTTTTCTGCAGACCACCTAAATTTTCTCACGGACCACCAGTGGTCCATGGACCACCAGTTGGTATAGTCCACTGATAGTGAGAAGTATCTTTGTCGTTCTGGAACCACAACCACTTTTTGAAAGTACAGTAGCTATAAATTGCTTCCAAAATTCCAAATATGCTCATTGACTTAAATATGTTGCATAACTCTGCTTTGGCCGAGAATCCCATATTAAGACTTCTTCATCACTCAGCAATCTTTTTCCTGCCTCCTCTGCTCCCACCCCCAACCCCCCCAAACTCTGGTTGTTACTCCAAATATTTCTTACATCCTCCAAATTTAATATATCATAAGTCATAGTGCTACATGTTGTACAATCATGTATCACAATATTTACAAGTCCATACATTTTGGCCCAAAAATAAAGTTTATTGCCTGGTGCACACAAAAGTTATGGAATGGAAAGCAACTTCAGTTAAGCTGTCATAAAATTAAAAAGGCAAATAATCAGTGTGAAATAAAAAAAATATAAGTTCAAGAGGTGTGAGTTTCACCTGGAGAGTGTGAAACTCTCCTGTGAAAACCTGTGCAGAATGGTACTCCATCCCAATGGAATTGATCTTCCTGATTAATAAACAACACTCTGAATGTAATTTTGCAGAAACTCAATTATCTATATAGGTTGTACAATGAATACAAGAACAAACTAGTATTGGGAGAGCTATAAAATGTATGTATGCATTGTCTTAGTCGACACCACTCAGCTAGCACGTATATTGTTAGAGCACAATCTTCAATGAAGCACTATGTCTGCATTTGGTGAACGAAAGGAGAAAGGATATTTATCACTAATGCAATAAAAAACACTATATAATTTCTATTTTACTTTAGAAGAAAAGATTTCTGTAAAAATACACATGGGAAAAATTAAATGTCTTTCATACGATACACGCTCTTTTTTTGACAATAAAATAAACATGGATTACCTCTGCCTGAAGGTTGGGTTCAAGACGCATCAAACAACCAATTTGTGTTGATTTTGTGTGTATTATGCCAGCACCTACAAAGTTAGCAGGGTTAGGATCCACTTCTTCCAGTAGAGCTGTGCCAAAGCCAATGATCTGTAAAAAAGGATTTAATTTTACTTAATACATCTCCTTAAAAGATGAATTACTTAATTTTATTGAATTGAATTGAAAGCCATTGGACAACATGCAGATGGAGAAATGAAAGAGGACATATAAATGTATATGATAGATTGAGCAGAATGCTAAACATACACTTTATTAAGATAGCTTCCATATTAGGGAGAATGCAGAAGTTTGGACTAAAGAAAGAAATATGGTGTCATGGCAAAATCAAATACCCAAACCAACTTTCCCAGATAAAATAAACTACGAAATCAACCATAAAATATTTAGACATAAATAATGCTGTCTTGGGCATTAAAAACAATTGATAGTGAAAAGGAATAATTTGATAAAATCTAGTTTTTGTTTCTTGGGGGAAACAACTTCCATTTTTGAGAATCAGCTAATAAAATATAGACAAGGGAATGATGCATTTCAAAGATTGTCAGAATGTACATAGGGTGTAGTGCATTATTTTGAATAGCTGTTGATTAACAAAAGGCCACTAGCGAAGAAATAAGCTTATACATTCCTTGTCTTTTTTAGATCTGATAGTTCGTTGGCTTTATGTTTTATTTTTTTTAAAGCACCTTTTTATTTTGGTAAGCTCATCAAGCACAGCAGCAGAACAAATTTATGCTTCTTAATGAATAAAACAGAATCCTTCAAGAGGCAAAGAAAAAAAGATACTAAAATTAAGAACTGAAATACCTATGTTGGTAGAACAAAACTCTGGCTGTTTGCATGTGTTTATGTAAGAAGCAAAGCAAATTTCCTACCATGCAATTACCAACTAATGGAGTCCCATGCTGTTTTGTCTCCTAATGCCCAGATATTTATTTTAAAGAAGTATAATGTGTAAGCTATTATGTCCATAGCTTTAACTTTACTATAATTATCAGGTGTTTTTTTTAAAACGGCTTTATTTTCCAATATTATAAAGGTCTGAAGTCCTAGAAGCAACTGTGCAGGAAGGTGAAATATAACCATCGAGGCAAGATAAATCATTATACTTACTTTTGCCTTTGTAATTTCAGGATCCATTGGATGGTTTGCTTTAAAGATATTCTGTACTTCTTGTTGAGGGCTATGAAGAATATCAAGAGTGCGTATTAGCAGTTCATATTTATTATATTTCTGCAGCAAAATGTTTACGACAGGATGTAAACACATTTTACATGGAAATAGCAATGTAATACACCTATGTTTATAACACTCTTCTTCTAAACTATGAATCTTATAGGATTTGCATAGCAGTAGTCTAACCAATGAACCAAAACCAGGTATCCTTAGGTAGGCTGCTCTTTAGCTATATGGATAGAGAAATATATGGATAGAGAGATGGAAGAAGTGTCAAATATTTTCCAGGAATTCAGCTGACATCAAAATAAATGGACATGCAGAAAGACTAAATTTGTGTAGCTTCTGCTATATTAATGCTATGTGACATGAGTCACATAAGAGAACATTTATGATAGGCTGGAGTCATAGAAACCAAAGAGATTTTCACTGGGTTCACATATAATACTAAATCTTAATGTAGTTGAGTTGTCTTTAGTAAGTTGTGTAAACTTATTGTGAATCACTGTGACATACCCAATCAAGTTAAAGTAAGCACAGCCTTATAGCCTGTGTTAGCCCCAGCACAACCTCTACCCTGAAATGCCTCACTCAAATGTAGCAGGCTTCTTTCCGTTTGACTTCTCTCTGTATCATAAATGAGTACCACAGTTTGGGACTCATCTTCCAGAAAGAATAATGAGATATAAGGAAATTAGAGAGCAGGATGCTTTGGCTCCTACATAAACAAATCATGAATTTACAAGACATCCTTGGTGCTCTCTGAACTTGGTTATTTTATTGCAGATGTTTCATTATCCAATCTAGTTATCATCATCATCATCATCATCATCAACAACAACATGATGTTACCTAGTTTAGGTAATGAAACACCTGCAACAAAAAAAAACAACCAAGCTCAGATAGCACCAAAGATCCCTCATTTCAACCCTGAGTTACAAATATTCTCCTTCATGAATTTATGTCTAAAGAGGTTCCTTTTTCATTTGAGCTAGGTGTCAAGTGTTCACTAAAATCCAAGTGACAACCTGGAAAAAGTAACATAGTATGTAACAATTAAGGACATGCAAGATTAAAATAATTTTACTTGCTCAGTTGTTTCCATCTCTGGAAGAAGTCATTAGCAGCCATTTCTGTAGGCTGGAAAAATTTGTTCAGCGTGATAGGTAGCTTCACGGAGATGTTTTGTAAAGTTCCTCCATATCTGGAAATGGCAATGACAAACTTTTAAAGAAAACCGTCTTTCTTTTTTTTTCATAAGCAGCAGTTCTTAAATCATTTGACCCAATTACACCTTTTTAAATAATATCATTACCTCCCCTTCCTTAAAAAAACAGACTATTGTTTTAAACTAGTGGTTCCCAAACTTTTTCAGTCCACCGCCCCCCTGGTGCTACAAACTCATCCTCAGCGCCCCCCACCCCAGGCGTGAAATCTAAATATTTTCCCTACCGGTTATGAGGGTGTGGCTAGGTGGGTGTGGCCGGGT
>JANHFK010001337.1:27896-39571 GCA_036250565.1 Sibynophis collaris
AGATCCTGTCTTATATTTTTTTGAACCCTGAAATAAGCACTTGGCCTTATTGCCATGCGCTCAAAAGCCCGATTGGGGATTTTGGGATGTCTTACTTTGGGGGAAACAGGGTATGTGTTTCATATGTATATGAAATGTATATGTACAGTATATTGGGCTTATTATCAGGGGAGGTCTTATTTTGGGGAAAACAGGGTATTTACTTTCCATGCTGTTTCATCAAAATTAAAAGTTTTGATGATATGGATGAGCTGATCATTATAGTTATTGGCATAGGAATCCTACATGTTATCCTACATCTAGACTGATCAATCTTGGGATCAGGAAGCAACATCTGACATTCCCATGTGATCATACAATACTACAAACACATGGTTATTATCCACAGGTGAGCAGCATCACCTAGTTTAAGAATTAGGACAAAATAATATCAAACCAAGACCTCGGATACAAGAATCTTTAAAAATGTACTTTACATATGCGCAAAAACCCATCTGTCATTTTGCACATTTATAGAGTAACAAAAAAAAATTTTAAACCTGTAGCTACATAAAAATATCAGCTTTCGTCTCTCCTTAGCAACCACAGACATGCAAAACTTTGGATCATAAAATTATGACCAAGAGCTACTTCCATTGTTTGCATCGATCCTATCCAAGAAAAATAATTTAACAGATTCTTGTGATTTTTTTCATAAGATTACATTTTTTTCTTATTATGCTATTCCAGCATTATCAAAGTATCCCCTATTTTGGCATTATTTTTAATCAATGAAAATGCATTGATAATAAATGACGTAAGCAAAAGGACAATGATTGGCCAAGTTCAAAAATATATGCCCTCTTCAAGGGAAAGCATACGAATTCATGACTGTCATTATAGGGCACAGAGCAAAGCTAGGTTTGAGATGCACTGTGGTGCTGTCACTCGAGAAGATGTGTGACTGAGCCTCGTTTTCAAGTCATCCTTTTAGGAAGAGTTCTGATTTCAATAGGAACAATATCTGCTTAAAATACCTTTCCTGTCTCCCCACACTGGTTGCGCCTGATTCACACAACATGCTAAACGAACTGTGTTTAAGTTTAGGATCATAGGTAAACCAAGAAATAAATCCAGACTGAGGTAAAGGCAGGGAACCATATGAAACCGTAACCTATGTTAGCTGGCATGTGGCTCCATGATTAAGCAACCAGTAAGTCTTCCAGGAAAACAAAGTTTAGTTTAGGAACAAACTGCAAACGGAGCCACTCCTATCTACTCCTTTTTTTCCTATGCTTCAGGCATGCAGAGAGCTCATGTTAAAAGTAAAACAAAGGACTCAAGTAATCTCTCCACACCCTGCATGTTTGCTTCCTTTTTTGATTTTTAAGAAAGACAAAATACAAATCCAGGTACCAGCAACAGAGTGGGAGAAAGACCAGATCATTATGGGGTATTGTGGGTTATAGTGTCTTCTAGCATGGCTTAACTTTAGAATCACTTAAATTGTTGTTTGAACAGCTCCTAATTCTTCCAATTTGGTATGGTTCAAGTTGGAGATTGCCACCGAACAGGTCTTTGAAGTGACATGCAATTACACAGTTCAGGGCTGTTTTAAAAGGACACTGCCAGTTTTCACTGCCAGTTTTCACTCATCCAAAGCTTACCTGTCATGGTGGATAATTAAACTAATCGCCTCAAACAATACAGCATTCTTTGCATTTGAATGCTGTACTTTCTTTGATTTAGGAGGTTCTTGAGCTTTGTTAAGAATAGTTTCCAGACATTCTGTGAGACGTCCTCGAATGGAAGGGTCTTCTAGGAGAAAGAAACTCATTAGGCAAATTCGCTGAACAATGTAAAATTATATAATTATTATATGTCTTTAAAATGTCTCAACTGAAAAACTCAATGCTATTTCCAGGTAACATATGGAATAACATATCCTGCAAGCAGAGTACCTAATGATTTCTGATCTAGGCAGCTGTTAGCTTCAATATAATACACAGCATTAAATAATTCCGATCCTAAGTATGTGAAAAATTCAGAAAGTTACACTTTTAGGTGAAAAAAACAACAGCAGCTTCCATGCAATGCTCACGTTTGTTTGTGGCAGTAGTAAACTAAAACAAAAATTCCACAGAGTATCTTCCTGCACCACAATGTTCCTCAGAGCTGGGTAGGTTTGTCAAAATGCAAAAAAAGCAGAGAAAGATTCTCTCCAGTCTGCTTAATAGCATCAGGAAAATAAGGAACAGGAATGCTGAGAAATCCATCCTTGCTTAATAAGCTATAATCCAACAGTCATCATATCTGTCTATATTACAACTAATTGGTGTTAGACTATTTGACAATATTGGAGACAAATAAGACAAACTGAATTTAAGTGTAGGGGAACAGTTCCCAACCAATCATGTTTTGACACAAAGGGAGGACACTTGTTTTCAAATTGTTGAAATAGTTATGCCCCCCACAAGAGCAAAATGCACATATAGGACTCAGGAATGTTATACTTGCAGGAGATGTTATTCCAGATGTTATCTGGAAGTGACCTTTAACACAAACAGCAAATATAGCAAATATATGATACAATCTAGTTTCTGCTTAGCATTTCCAAGAATATTCAGTTATTGTTCAAGAAAGCTTATACTGGCTTAGCAAGAATATATTTTTTGCCTAAAGTTTAATTCAAATCTGTTTTCCTGCCATTTCTAACTTAACATTGTGCTTGTGTGCATTTGCTTTTTCCTCTGAATAGCAAACCTGAGTTATCTGAAAAATCTAATTGCATCTTTCATTCATCTTAAGATCCACAAGATAAATATACCCAGAAGCTTCTCATTGGGCAGTTCCACAAATTCCTTTCTCTTTTTGCATTTCTCAAATTTTTAAAAGCAATGTCCAGAACTATGTTCCAGAAGCAGCCACAACAGCGTAGAATATGATGTAACTTTTGTTTCAAGTTCTGGAAACTATGTGTTTGATATTGCATCTTACGACTGTATTTTAATAATGGCATCACATTGGCAGCTCATGCACCACTTGAGATTAACCAGAGTGTCTTTTCCACATATATTGCTACCATGCCTGATCTCTTCCAATCTGTACTTATTTGCTGAATATTTTCTGAACTTATTTATGGAGGCTGAATTACCACTTGAAAGATTTGGCCCAGAAATTGCTTTTAATTTTTGTTTTGCTTTTTATGAGGCTAGGGATCTCTCTGGGTTTCCTATTAATCTGTAAGAATTTCATCTATAATTTCATCTGAGCCAGTATTCATTAAAGGAATTGGATCCAGGTAATGTTGTTCCAGCCAAGCTGTATTTGTTCCAAAATACTGAGAACCAGGTATGCTTGTTCAGCCAGTTGTATTTATTTAAAACAACAACAACAACCTCCATCACTCTACAGTAGTTTGGATTCAAAGGAGAAAAGGTGATTTTGAGCTTATGTGAGCATGCACATAGCTATTCTAATTTCTGATACATTGCAATCTTCATGATCACATACATACATTTCAAATGCTATTAGCTGTTCTTTGCTAATTAAAGGAAGCATGAAACTACGACAGTTTTTCATTACTTCACCTGGTGGTGGATAGCACTGCAACAATCTCAAAAGCTTCACAGACAACCATGGAGCAGGGACAAAATAGTAAGTATAATCCTGGAGATCAGTAGATGCTGATGTCACAATCTGAAAGTAGAAATTTTCTGTTACTGTCTGGTGACATTTTGTAAGCCTAGGAAATGCACAGTGCAGATTGTGAATCTTAATGAAGTCTAAGAAAACAGGAATTAAAATTAAAGAAAGCAAAACACAGAAGCTTGAGCACTGATGAAGTGGAAGGTGTGCCAGAAACTAATAAATATTCAAGCACTTCTCAGAGCAAACAAAAAGCAAAAATAAGCTACAAGGTACAGTAGTAAATATTTTAACGTAAGTTCTACTAGTTTATACAATTCTTGGGAACAACAGACTGGAAAATGCAAACAAATGCATAATTGTTTTTTGATTTATTCTTATTCTTACATGCTGCCTTTATTTTGTATAATTCAGGTTTGTACAGTTCAAAGTAGTGTGAGTTGGCTTGAGTTGTGAGGGAGTGGCTGACCCAAAGTCATCCAGCCAAATTTCATGCCTAAAGGGGACTAGAACTCACCATCTCTTGGTTTTTAGGCCATTTTTGCTCTCCAATAATTTTTAAGTTAATGGAAGAGAGATACACAGCAACTGCTTGTGTCAAAATTGAGGCTGGATTAATGACTCAAAGCAGGAAGGGAAAGACTCCTCATCACTACTCAAAAACACATAAAATGGCTTCTGGGAGAGATAGGTTGGCTGAAGGGGTTTTTTTCCCTCATGAATATGAAAATGTACTAGTCTGGGTGTGAGCATTGTCAAAGGATACAGGACAGTAGCAATTTTGAAGAGCTGGAAAAAATAATATGGAATGGAAAAAGACAAAATAAGAAACCTACATGTATTTCGTTGTATCAAACCAGTATCTGAATGTAACTTTAATACTTGCTGCTTATTACATTCACAATTATATCATTTTTAAACAGATGGCTGGGAAAAAAGCATTGTCCTTGATATTTGTCAGGGAAAATAGAACAGAATAACCATGGATACAAAATGCTCATTTTGAACCAAGTTTGATGAAGACAAGGGAAAAGCAGGCTGGGATGTCGAAGAGACTTTGGTTCTTTTTGTTTTTTTGTCTGTTATCAATGCGCTGAACCATCATCAAACATTTTGCTGTCATGTCTGAACAGGGTATGTAACAGCTGTGGAGCTGGATGGGCTGGTCTTGCACTTAACATCTTAGCACACAAATATGCATATGCACACATGCTTCAGCATTTTGAATATTTATTTATACCCATAATTAGCAGACTTATCTTCTATGTGAGAACAATGAAACAGCATATTCCAACAAATACAGGAAGTCCACACAGATCACAAAGAAATTGATAATGAGATTTGGGTAACAACTCTTTGTTCCTTATAAAATCTATTTCTGTTCTGTTTTAGGGTTAAAAAATGGTTTCATTCATAAGAAAGTAGGAAGTTAATGATACAATTTTGCAGAATGCAGACCTAGCCCTACCTTTAGTAAATGCTAAATGATAAGCAGAGTAACAGAAGCAATATTTTTGATGTCCCTGATACCTTAAACAGTCCCTTGGTGCCTTGATATTTGTTTTGGCATTGGTCCTGGGCTGACCATCTCTTGCTCCCCCATATTACAGGCACTCCTTTTGGGAATGACCTCCAAACAGGAAGTAATTCAGACTAGATAAAACGTTTCAGAAGACATTCTGCATGCAGTGCTCTGTTAGGTGACAACAATCAGTGCCACAGTTCCCACACTGCACTGCTCTGACTGGATAGCAAAGATACCGTATGATTATGTAGCGACAAGTATAGGAGAGTGTTTAAGGATGGATACATATGCAGTAGTTAGTCTATTCTGCATTTCTTAAATCACCTTACTGTCCCATTACCAGCATTTGACCTATTCCTGATAGGTCAGCTTTTACAATAGATTTAATGAACATTATGACCTTTGCCAGAGTCAGTTAAATTCTGGGGCCAGAATTAAGTTTTGAAAATTCCTAAAGTTGCACCAAGGTTCCATTTCTGTTGTTAAAAGATTTCACCTGGTGGAATTAAGGAGAATGCTTCCACAAAAAGAAACTGTGGCTCACACACTGGCCTGAAAAGGATTCAGGAACTTTAGGAACTGAAGTTTTGATTCCAGGGGAGGCGAAAGATGCCAACATCTCAGCTACGGTTCACCATCTATGCTTGCAGGATAATACATTTAAATATTTAACAAAAATATACTGCTATATCTTGCTCAGTCTCCCTGGGACAAGAAACAGGAAGTTGTACCATTTATCTAAAAAAATAATCGAAAAAAGAAAATCCAGATTTTTGAAGTTAAATCAGGAGAATAATATTTGCTCAATAGCACATTGCTGAATAGAGGACAATTTTCAAGACACTAATAAAAGTAAGAAAAGGCTTGGCCAAATGAACTATTCACACAAGATAAAAATATAACAACACAATACAATAGACTCTACAGATGCTATTCAACATGTATTATTTGTTCTTTGGCCAGTTACTAAAATAGATGAACTTCCTACTCTATAATTAAAAAGCTAATGGTTTTATTTTAAATACCTCAGTTGGTAAGCCCATACAAATGGTGAATAATCTGAATAAAAAGTATGTACAATTAATGTTTATATATACTTTTATTCTTTTGATTCAGCTTTGATTCTTGGCAACTGCCTGGGTAAATTCTTGTCATTTTCTTGGAAAATTTCAGAAATGGCTTGCCGTTGCTTCTTTCTTACAACTGAGCGAAACTTACTGTCTAAAGTCCCAGTCTATGGTAGGACTAGCATTCAGTCACCAAGTTTCTAGCCTGATATCTTAATCACTACACTAAAGTGACTCTCCATAAGTGTTCTTAGGATTGTTTATACCTATATTTAAGAGGTACATTTTATAGGGGAGAAAATAGGACATTTGCCATCTTGAGTTGAACAAAATAAATAAAAGCCAACATAAAAATCTAACAATGGGTCACAATGGGTGGGCTGAAAATATATTCTCACCATAAATTTGAGACTCACAGATAAGTTACCAAAATCCATTAAAAAAAGGATAAGAGGGTTACTATAAGTAAGCCAACAATTAATTTTGTAGTTAACTTACACGGTCTGATTGGCCTCAGCATCAACTGAATTTTCATTTTGCAGGTAAGACCTTGACATTATTAACCTAATCAATTATCCTTTTTTACATTCCAGACTTATTTTATTCCAACACTAGCCAGCAATCTACTTACCCTACTAAGCCTGGAAACAGCCAGAGATATGGACGTTTTAAATTCATCTGGATTCTTTTGTGCCAGAGTAGTGATCAAACTGGTAGCAGCTGTAACCACACCCTGAAAAAAAAAATCAAATTTTATAGTTCCCTTAAAATTTTCAGGATTAAATTCATCATACGTACAGTATGTTATTACTACACACAAAGAATACAATCAAGTTTCATATTCCATTCTATAAGCTTAGTGAAAGAGAATTTCATTTTGTGATGGTATTTAGATTTCACAGTCAAGGTATGTTCAAAATACTGTCGCAGTCTGGGGCAAGTGCAAATAAATATGGGTGTTACAGGATTGTAAGCTTGGCTGTCAAAGCAAGATCCTCAGCTTCACAGCTGCCCATGAAGACCATTGTGTCCTTTAACTTGACACATATGCCTCACATGGGACTTCAGGTGGTGAATCTCTCTGAATTCTATTAAACAACAGGGCCACCTAGCAAGAGCTCTCTTTCTCTACTTCAAGTGATTTCTTTTTACTCTTAACTGTAAGAAATATAAACAAGTAAGAACTTTTCATAGCATAACTCAACGTTCATCAATCAGATATTTTCCAAAGGTATTTGAGACTCATTAAAGATTTAACATGGCTTTTTAAAGCTAGCTTATCAAGAAAAAGGGATACTGCAAAGCAAAATCTACGTAATTGCCAGCAATATTTGATCCTGTTCCTCCCCCATGTTATTCTTCCTGGCCAGCTGTGGATTGGCATCAGGAGCACCTGTTTTAAGTTATTCCAGACCTTCTCATGCCATGTCCAGAAGGTGGTGCTGAGGGACCATTGTTTACCTTCTAGCTTTCCTGATATACCTTATGTTGTCAAACATCTAAGTCATCTGGTATTTTGAAGTGGAGTATCATCAGTAAGCTAATAACAAGCCACTCCATTGTGTTTATTCATCCAGTTCCAAATAAGCAAAATTGCTTATTAAGCAATAAGCAAAAGTATCAATTTTGATACTGTTGAACTTCATCTAAGTTCAATAATGGACTGGATGAGGAAGAGCAAGATGAAATGAAATCCAGACAAGACAGAGGTACTATTGTTAATTATAAAACTGGAAGCTGGGACAAAGCTTCTGCCTAGTTTGCATTGGCCTGCATTCTCCATGGATGAGCAGTTTGTAATCTGAGAGTATTCCTTAATTCCCAGTTAATGAGTAGATTCGTAGGATTAAAAAAATGTTTCTGCTCCACAATTCTGGCAGAACTAATAGAGCTACAGTTTCTGTGGGGCAAAAATAAAAACTTCTTCAAATTATGGGCAGGACGCGGACAATCCATGTTGTTTCCTTGGAACATCTTATACTTTGGATATGATTTGGAGAAAACCTCCAACTAGGGAACGTATTCAGCTGTGCTTACCAGGTGCTGGTCATTGAGAAGGTGCACAACTCTTGATGTCCAGTCTCCCATTGGCACTAGATCAGGAGACGTTCTATATAATCGTAGCAAGCACAGAGCTGCACTTTGCTTTACACTATCCATGGTGTCTCTGCAAGAACAAACAAAATCCTGTCAATAATTGAAAGGATCTCCTCAAACTCTCTGGGACACATTTTGTTCAACCCAGTTATATACTGGAAAGAAAAACTTCCTTCATACATAAGTAATTGGAAGGTAATCATCTTGTTGAGCAATTGATTCTATAAACTGGAATCTTTTGTATCACAGTGAGAAGAGGAGATGGGAAATAATTTTAGGTTTCCTATCAATTTGTTACTGAAGTAGGATATAACTTTTCCAGTTACATCAAATTTTATAGAGGCATTTTCTAGAAGACTGTGGGATAGGTTCATAGGTGCACAGTTAATATTCTGGCATACCCATCTAAATCTGAATGAAAACAAAGCATGTTCAGCACCAGAAAAATATATTACTTGCAAAATTCCTAAATGTACTATCACAATTGGGAAATGAATGTTGCCAATACACACATCACTTTACAATTCACACACTACTTCAACTTATCAGATTTCTGGTATAAGATAAAGTTACTTGCCTCAGAGAAACTTTCTTTACCGTACAAGGCTGCACATTCCAATGTTATATTAGCTCAGTAAAATAAAAGATTTACTTATTTTTGCTGTAATTAAACAGCTAGTTCTAATAAAACATTTTAAATTTTAGAATTTCTTTACAAGGCTGTCTCTTACTGTCATGAAGATAAGTTCACTATAACATGCAAACACATTATAAGAGATTTTTCAAGGTTCGCACTTGGTGAGATAAGTGGGCATATAAATTTAGTTAATAAATATATAAAATAAAAAATAAACGTCTGAAAAACATCACAGAAATACAAATGGACTTTCATATAAATTTAGAGCTGTGTTTAAACTAACACTTAAGCAAATTCGCATTGATCAGAGTTGCAAACTTTGACTAATAAAGCCAATACTAAGGCAACCCTTAAAAAATAATAATTCTCAAACACTGGAAATAGCCCTTATTCCAGTGATGAAATCCTGCCGGTTCTGTCTAGGTCATGCGTGCTGGTAGCGCCGTTGTTGCGTGGTTCGGCAAACTGGTAGCAGTGGCAGCGCAAGACTCTGCCCACCCACCCGGATGTCATTATTTCCTGGTTTTTAACTCTCTGTACATGCACAAAACCTGCGCATGCGCAGAGGGTCAAAAATTGGATGTGACAATGGTGCATGCGCTTCCGAACTGGTAGGAAAGGTAAGTATATTTTACTCCTGCCTTATTCATAGTAAAGCAAACATGGAGGGTTCACAAATACAAATATTTGGGAGCAAATAGATGTTCTCTCTTTCCAATGTCAACATCAAAGAGATGGATTTCTAAACATACAGTAAGCACCATCAATGGGAAGAGAAAGAGTATTTAAATAAATATGATACTTGTTACATCTAACAGAATAAACCCAATTGCCTACTTATACTCATCTTATGCATATTACTTACCCAGCTACCAGTATTTTTGGAATTTCACCAGCAAATGCTTCAGCCATCTCTCTGCTACCCACATTGGCAATGCAGTGCAAAGCCAGTCCCATAAAAGTGGGGTTCCGGCTAGCTAAATCATTCTTGATTGCATTGTTTATCAGGCGTATCAACTCACTGTTTGAATTCACAAGTACGGAGATGAACAAATAACCCTGGAATTAAGAGAATAAATAGTGGTGAGTTAACTGGGAAATGTTTAACATGTTATATGGGGAAGGGGGAGGGTGTTTGAAAAATGGTTCCTGCATGTGTATCGTACAAATTGCTGAAGAATCGTTTTTTTAGTCCTGGTCTTGAAGCAAGATGTGTTACACTGCAGCAATTTTTCACTGTAGTTAAAAATCAATGTAAATTTCTGATGAACTAGACAGTTGGGGATACTAAACTACACTGAATTAGTAGTTTTGTTACTTTTAAAGAGCCACGCTGGCAAACAGCTATATATACCAGAAAGAACATCTGGATTATTGTCAATTTGGTCCCTGACATTCCTCAAAAAGATCCCTCAGAACAGCTTTTCAGATGCATTTTAAAAAAACGTTTCAGAAGGTCATAAGGAGAAAAGGACCCCATGTGTACAGGCATATCATTAAGCACATAAACCTTTGTACAGGAGCCTTAAGTTATACAATTTGAGGGACATGTCCAAGACTCTTGATCATAATGCCCTTTCATGCAAGAATCAGACTGATAAAATGTTATTATGAGAAAATTAGATAAATTACTGTGGTGAAATTACAGGTAGTTCTTGACTTAAAACTGGTTGCTTAGCAACCATTTTAAGTTACAATGGCCCCTTGTGGGGGGTATTTATGAACCGGATTCAAAGTTACGACAGTTCCTGCCCGCAGTCATATGACCGCACTTCAGGCATTTGGCAAATGGCCTGCATATACAGGCATTTGCAGTCCTATGATCATGTGACCATACTTTTACTTGTAGTTTTTGGCAAAATTACATCCATAGCAAACAATTGTTTGGCTTAACGACTATGGGTTTGCTTAATGACCATGGTGATTGATTTAATAACCATTACAAAAGAAACATATAATTGTGTCAATCATGTGATCAACCCACTTTACAACTGTTATGAATTACAACCGTGATGGGCAGTTTCCATTATGGTCGTAACTCAATTATATCACCAATGTATCACAAATGCAAACAAAATTTAAAAATTTTTAAAGTTTGGCCAATTTACACGTTTGCTTTGTGAATTTGTTTAATTACAGGCAAGCAAAAACGTGAAGTAACTGGTCAAATGCTGACAGGATGACTAGCATTGATAGCCTTCATTTAACTTATATCTTATTGACTTTTCACAAGAATTGCCATGGACTATTTTTAACTTAAAAAAAACAACAAAAAAACAGAGAGTGAGTGAGATAAACAATGTTTACCAAATGTTTGGGCTTCAATTGAAAAGAAGATAGAACCTATACCTGTATTTCTCTCAGCAAGATGATTGCATGTTTCAGCAACTATGTAGCAAGCATTCTGTATGTGTTAAACTGCTCTATAATCATTTGCTTCTTGATATATTACAGTGATGGTGAACCTATGGCACGGGTGCCACAGGTGGCACACAGAGCCATATCGGTGGGCACATGAGCATTACCCTAGCTCAGCTGCAGCATGCATGCATGCACCAGCCAGTTGATTTTCGGGCCTTCCAGGCCCACTGGAAGTCAGGAAACAGGCTGTTTCCAGCCTCCGGGGGATGGGGAAGGGGCGTTTTTTGCTCTCCCCAGGCTCCAGAGGCTTTCTAGGAGCCTGGGGAGGGTGAAAAGGGCCTTCCCCCCACCCCGAGGCCCT
>JANHFK010001337.1:175117-185464 GCA_036250565.1 Sibynophis collaris
AAGAAGCTTCTTCAGCTCTTCTTGGATGAGAAGAAAAATGTTTTCAAAGAAAAACCAGAAAGTCCAGTTGCCTCTTGAAAAAAACACTTTTGGGACAACCATGACCTGGATGACTGAGAATCTCCATAGACATTAGATAGGCATTTTCAGCCATTGAGGATGTTCCTCAGAAAACATAGTGCAAAGGTTTTCTATTGCATCTGCACCTGTGTTACTTTGCCATACAAATGTATTTCATTTAGTGTATATGCTGTTGCAGATTATACACTTCCTACCGCAGTTGCTATCAACAGACCAGATGCCCTATTCCATGGATATGTTTATTTATTGGTAGCATTCCTTTCCAGGTCATATCACTGTCCTCGGCTATATGTAGCATTTTTGTCAACTCTGCAACATTTCCCATATGTTAATATATCCTGCTAGCATTGCCACTAATTATCTTCAGCTGCTTATTTGACAACACTTATATCGCAGCTTAATAATATAATCATTCAACCATCTGGAATCTAGTGGATACACTAAGAGCACATAGCTCTTGGGTAGTATCCTGGGCCAAGGAGGAGGCAAGGGCGAACTACCTCTGAAAAACCTTGCCAAGAAAACAGGTCCAGGCAATATGGGGAAATTGAGCATAATAGAATGGGAATTTTTTATATCTATATTATTTATATTCAGTGACCACATTTCCATGTTATATTCATAAGCATATCACTGGAGTTACAACAGGAAAAGACTTACATCAGGGGTGTCAGACTTGTGTCATCACAGCGGCATCACATGACGTATTGTGACTTTCCCCCCCTTCGCTAAACCAGGGCCCACGAATGCGACACCCCTAACTTACATAGTCTACATACACAAATTTAAGTCATACTAGTCAAATAAAACTATGGAAGGCCAGTCCCATAGTCATCTGATAGTCTTTATTAGAGTAGCAAATTTCCTCTTAAAGAGGGACATTCAGTAGATCTCACACCTGACCTCCGTGACTGTGTTTGCACAGCACATTGGTGATAAAGCATCAAGATTTGCCAATCAAGAGTCTTGATTCATCCTAGCTGAAGTCTGTTGTGGTGACCAGGGCATGTTTTAGACATCCTTTTGGCTTGAAGTTGCTGATTTAATAGAAAGGAAGCTCTCTGACATCACCACTGGCAAGCTTGATTAATGCCCCTACTGATCCTATTCGGATCTAGGAGAAGAATATACTAGATCCAGGAGCCAGATTTTGGGAGGTGGTAATATTGGCAGTCATGAAGAAGACCCTTCTCAAAGTTCTCTGAATTAAAAAGTGCTTGTTAAATATTACCTAGTCTCCATTCCTTATTTGGGAGGAAGGTTATTGAAAGCAGACCAGGGGAAGCAGATTATAGTTTTATTCAAGCTTCAGGTTGAATAAAACTTGCTTCAGCTTGCTTCAGGTCCAAGCAAGCAAATGGAGATGGCATTCCCTGCTCTTTGGATGAGCTTTCTTGTACCCACTGTGAATAGTATATACCAGTGATGGCTAACCTTTTTGCTGTCACGTGCCAGAAGCGGGGGTCACGTGAGGGGGTGGTGCATGCACGTGCTCACAACCATAATTCAATTTTCCCCCTGTGCCCCGACCCCTGTGCTTGCCCGTGAGACCCCCCGCACTCCCCCGGCTTTTGGCACGCAATTGCATGGCGGGCTGTTTTTCGCCCTCTCTAGGCTCCAGAGGTTTTCTAGGAGCTTGGGGAGGGTGAAAACGACCTTCCCCAGCCCCCGGAGGCCCTCCGAAGGCTGGAAACAGCCCATTTTTCGACTTCCAGTGGGCCTGGAGGGCCTGAAAATCACGCTGGAGCTGAGCTAGGGCAACATTGTGGGCCCACAGATATGGCTCCGCGTGTCACCTGTGGCATGCGTGCCATAGTTCACCATCACAGGTATAGACTTTTAATCCTATTGGACCTCTCATGAAAACTTTTGACTGCACTGACTATGGTATGCTGGAACCCCAGTTGATGATTGGGGATTGGAGGACTTTCTCCCCCCCCACCCCCCATGCTTCTTTTTCCAGATCTGCAAGTGGTTCAAGTCAGTCATAGTGGAGTTGACCCAGTGACTAAATTTGGAGATTTGATGTGCTCACCATCTGTCATCCATTATCAAAGAGGCGGTTAAAGCACTGGGCACCAGCTTAGGTGTTTCATCCTCTTAAACCCTTAGATTTTGCCAATGTTCACATAATGAGCTGTGGCTAAAGCCGCATTCCAGTGTACTGATAAATGGCCCGTGAGGAGATTTCCCTTTTAAGAGATTAAATTCAATCTGAACTCTTTAACTAGTACTGTATTGGCAAAATTGAGCCAGGCCAGCTTCACAACCCATGTTGTCTTCTATTAATCATAATTAAAAGTAAAAGTAACCATAAATTCAATGAAACCAGTTATATTTTAAAAGAAGGAAAAGCATAAGGATACTTTCCTCTAGCAGTCCTGGAGTAGAAGGAGAAATTGATGAGCCCAGGAGTTCCTGCAGTTCATTCTCATAAAGCTTCCCTGGGATTTACTTTTCCTCTGTGCATTAAATAAATTCCTAAAATTCTGAGCAGAGCAGATCTATTCCTCTCCACTCCCACCTTTCAATACAGATCCCATATGGTATATTTTACCATATATTTATTACTTGGTGTATTTTTACTGTGTCATCAGTTCTGTGAAGGTGGATCCTGTTGACTATAAAATTTAATGTTATTCATTCCTAATAAATTATTATCAAGGGGATGCTGGTCTACTAATGGGTAATGGTGGCATGGCTGTAAATGTTAATGAAGATGAGATACACATGCAATTTCTTCAGGGACCAAACTATCACCTGTTCTGTGTCAGGTGAAACTTTACTTCAAATGATCCATGAGTGCCAAGGAAATAGTTCAAGAAATATTCATGAGGTAATTAACAATTATTTGCAGCTGCTGTCTCCTCTGAAGCCACAAGGTCACTCAAATAACAAGAAGAGGATTGAAGACTGGTGCTAGCAGTATCTTCGGTGTGTCCTCTCCATTTGTTCAACTTTTCAATAATATTTTCATTGTCTCTGCAACCATTTTTACAGTTCACATGTGTTAAGATGATTTATTTTGCCACATGGTACAATCATTTTTCATCCACGCATGTAATCGTAATCGCTCAGTTGGGCACCATTGATTAAGTGGACATTGATGTAAAATAGACCAGGAATTTAAAAAGGAAAGGAAGAAGCATCCCTTTTTAACAGACTAATAAGAGATTCTGATAAAAGATGACGATGGACGATGCCTGCTATTAGTTGGCTGCACTGCTGGCACAACAGCTGTATCCAATGAGTACAGCAATAGCTGCATTTCAAGGTGGAAGGGAAGGTTCAGTGGTGTGGATCGTGCCTTGCAAGTTCAACATAATTTTAAATAATTTGGATAAATGCTTATACAATATCATGTGCAAATGTTGTCCATACTTCTCAGCTGTTGCACCTGCATCAACACAAAGTAGAGGGCAGGGCAAATATCCTGGAGGATAAGATCAAATTTTAGGAGGATCTAAACAAGCTGGCACAATAGCTAGAAACCAGCAAGTTCAATTTGTAACAAGGGCAAATAGAAAATCCTTTGTTTGGGTAGGAAAACTCAAAAGTATGAGTATTCAATGAGAAAGACCATAATGGGCAGTGAGACGTGAAAAGAATCTGGATATTTGGATGGATTAAAGACTGAATAGGAGCCAACAGACTGATGTAGATGCACAAAAAAAATCATTATAGAAAGAGTTGAAAGTACTTGCCTATCTAATGTTATGGTGAATGAACAGAAGTATAATATCAAGAAAATACAAGTAATAGTTCTCATTGTGGGTGGATAATAACATACCTAGAATATAATATCTAGTTATAGGCATTGACAAGCTGGAAGATGTCCTGAGGACAGCAACCAAGATGATAAGGGGCCTGGAAGGAAAAATAAGGAGGGCTAGTGTAGACACTGAATATTTAGCCTGGAGAAGAGAAGATTGTCAGGAGACATAGTAGCTATCTTCAAATATCGGAAGGCTATCACTAGAAAACAAGGTAAATATATTCAGTGCTGTTCTAGAAGGTAAGAAAAAATCCAATGGCTTAAAAATACAAGGAAATAAATTTTGACTGGATATCTTTAAAAACCACAAGTTAAAAAAAGGGGGAAAAAGAGACAAATACAAACAAATAGAAAAAACAAATAACACAACAGTGTAATACAATTTTACAGCTTTCCGAATCAGCATGTCTATTCTGCTTTTGTAATTCACTATTCAATATTTGCCTTTTCATAGATTTTAACAATTCTAATAATAGTATAATAATTATATTATAATAATATTATACTGATTATACATATATACATTTATCTTTATATTATAGTCAATGCTTTTAGAACTTTTATTTCTTGATTTGGCTTCTATTCTCTAGCCACTTGTACAGTCTACTCCAAGTTTTATAATAGTCCGATTCTTCTCTTTCTTTTAACTCCATGGTCATCCTATCCATTTCAGCACACTCAAGTATTTTTCTAATTACCATTTCATTGGGGGGGGGGGGAGTTGTATTTATTTGTTTCCAGTTTTGTGCAAAAGCGATCCTAGCAGCAGTTAGTATGTGTAATATTATGTATTGATCATTCTTACCCATTTTGGATCTAGTATGCCTAATAGACATAATTCTGGTTTCAATTCTATCTTATTCTAACCAGTCCTTTCACTTTCTCATTCTGGACCTTCCTTCCTTCCTTTTGCTGAGTAGGTAATCTCAGAATGACTGTGACAATAGAAATGCTGATCACACTGTCACAGTCAACCTTAGGTCATATGCAGCAAGAATTTCATAATGCTGGAGACACCATCAAAATGGTCCTTCTGTCTTTAGCTGAAGAATGCAACCCTCAGATCACTACATATAAACAGAAGGTATTCCTTCAGGTAAGTATGACCCAAGTCATTCAGGGATTTAGATGTGATAATAATCATTTTGAAACTGACTCAGAAATCTATTGAGAGCCAAGATAATTTAATCAAAACCGGAGTCACATGCTCTTGCTCAGAAGAAGCATATCCAATGTATTTTAGACCTGAGTCTCCTTCAAATGAAGCTCCACAAAGAGTACATTGTAATAATTCATTGGGTAACCAAAGAATGAATAATGGAAGGCAGAACAGATCTTTTCCAGGGAGGAAAAAAATCATTCATAAAAACTTGTGAACATAATAAACAGCTGGAAACACCTCCTAACCATTGCCCTAATTATTGCACGCAAGGATAGTACAGAATCTCAAGTGCACCACCAAACTACAGGACTGACTTTTTCTGGCAGTCATTAACTGAACATGGTAGTAATTAAACTCTGTGTTTCTTAAATGAACCCATTGTCTGTGGTGGGTGTTCTCCACCGCCCACCCCCAGAAATGAAGTAAATGCCAGTTATAGAAAAAATGTAACTGGGAATCTGTAGATGAGGGCCAGTTGCCAAGGGCCCAAAATTGGAATCACATTTTTGTGGAACTTTGAATCCAGGTCATAAGTACCTGTTTTAGGGTCCATTGAAACTTTGGATGGTTGCTAAGCGACTGGTAGTAAGTAAAGGGCTACCTGTAAGGTTATCCATCTGCACAACTAATGTCACTTCATGCTATGTCCATGGTTGAAACCAGATTGAAATTGAACCAGAAAATCCATTTCTTACAACAGCTTTAGAGGATTTCACATCACCATGGTCTGATTCTCCTTGGGCAGGAGTGGTAAATTTGATACTGATATACAGTATACCTATTAAATGGAAAGAATCTAAAGACTTGCGATGATAAATGTTGTATTGGTAGGAATAAGTAGGAAAAACATAGTTGGCATTTTGATTCCTTCTCTCATTCTGCTATATATTAACAGGTTGGAGGAAAAGTACTGTCGATTTGATATTGGAGGGCAAGAGAGAAGCAAAAGCTGACACTTTATAAGCTAATCTTGTACCTAAAACTTTTTGCCAGTCATGGAACTAACACTTCCTGCAGGTTATAGGGATCCTAATTAAAATGAGGAAGGTACTTCTTGGTAACTTGCTTTTACCTTCTCTGGAAAAAAACCTTTTGGGTAATTGGAATAAATTTGCTGCAGTGGTGGGTTCTAACGGTTCATTCCGGATCCTGCAAACCAGTAGTAGCAGCGGCGGGAGGGGCTGCCCATCCACACGGACATCATCATGGATACTCTGCACATGCATAAAAGTGCCACACGTGTGCTCCCATTGTGAACCGGTAGCAAAGGTAAGTGGAACCCACCACTGATTTGCTGTTCTTACAGTGTTTAGAACTCTTCAATCACACAACAGTACTTAAAATTAAGGCACTGCTATTTAGCAAAGCAGAGAATGTGCCAAAGTGAGATTAGGCTAGTAGCTCTGTGGAATAATGGAAATGTAAATTAGGACCTAAAAGCCCCCAGTGATGATTTATAAATATGTTTGGGCTACTGCTACTTGAAATTCCTGTAAAGAATCGTCTCTTCTTCATAATATAAATCATCGTTGCAGTTCCTCACTTTTACTACCTGTTTGTGGAGAGGGATTTGGAAGTACTGTGAATATTACAGCATCGACTCAGCCTGGACATGTGTTTTACACCAATTCTTCATCTCCCAACATCTGACCTTATTTTAAGTGGTGT
This sequence comes from Sibynophis collaris, assembly GCA_036250565.1. Lineage (NCBI taxonomy): Eukaryota > Metazoa > Chordata > Lepidosauria > Squamata > Sibynophiidae > Sibynophis > Sibynophis collaris. The sequence goes on from JANHFK010001337.1 coordinate 181,804, forward strand.
CAGTATAACTGAAGGAAATGTGGTGAGGACACCTAGAACAATTTCTAGGATTTTAGAGGAAGTAGACTCTGTCTGTTAATAGGCAGACAGGAAATCTGATAAGAAACCTAAGATAAGTCTGAATATACTTCAGACCCGGGGATGTTTTAATTCTTCTACAAAGAATGTGTCATGTTGTCATTAAACTTAATTACATTTTCTAAAATAGATTTTGGGGTACTGCGTGGTTCAAGAATGAATCTTATAGCAATAGCACTTATATACGACTTCATAGTGCTTTACAACCCTCTCTAAGCTGTTTACGGAGTCAGCATATTGCCCCCAGCAATTTGGGTCCTCATTTTACCCAACCTTGGAAGGATGGAAGGCCAAGTCAACCTTGAGTTGGCCAGAATCGAACTTCTGATGGCGAGCAGTGAGTTAGTCTGCAATACTGCATTCTAAACATTGCGCCACCGCGCACACAGTGTAAGTAAATGTTGCATCCCAGAATAAACAAAACCCCAATTTTTCAGTGATATTCTAGCAACAATTAAATGCACATTCCTGACACAAGTTTAGTTTGCACTTCTTTATCGGAAACTTTCAGCACTTTCAATCTTAGTTTCAATTTTGGGTTGAATACGGCCAAGGATCTTGAAGAGATGGTTCTATCAGTGGGAAAGCCAACCAGATCAAAACACAAACACTTTGAGCAGTAACAGTAGAAGTGTTGTTTATTATTTCTGTTATACACAGCAGCATAAGATACTGATGCATATGGTTAATCAATAGACCAGATTGGTTATATATTCACAGTACATCCTTAGATTTTCTTGTCTAAGAGTTTTGTTAGACAGGTTTCTCCCTCCTGATAATTGTAAGGTCTGACCAGTTTACAACAGCAAAAAGATGGCCCGGCAACAGCGTTATTCTTTTATTTGAGGCCATAGTAGATCAACTCTAAGTTTGGCAACCTCCCAGTATTACCTTAATTACTTCTTGCTTACTTTCCATATTGCTACAGCTTTGGACTATTTCATTTTTTTCTCCCCACTTTCTTCCTTATTCTATTGAAGAATCTGTGTGCATGTGTGTTGTGGCACCATGAAGCCACCTGTACATTCTTGTCCAACCCTATTAAGTACCATTAGCAGAAAACCTGGCAACATAATTTCAAAGGTGGTTTGCAACCTTTTCCTTCAGTAATCTGTGTGACTCTATCACCATTATGATGAGCTTTGAGGCCATTTTTAAAATCATCATACTCCATTTTGGAGGCAGCCTAATCTGCAAAATCACTAGTAAACGATGAAAGGAATATTATTTATTGAGACCACATTAAATCCTACTAAGATCTATCCCTCTCCTCTCTGGAAAATTGACCCATTAGGAAGTTTGACCCTTTTATCCTTTTAGCTGCTCAGAATAGATCAGGTGTAAGGTGCCAAACAAAGTGCTATGCAGAATAAACTCGAAAAATAATGTCAGTAAATTTTTTGAGGACTTGTTATTGTTATTTAGATTGGGAGACTCCCCAAAGACTCTGGGCAGTTTACTATAGCTGGGCAAATAGTTTTAATTAAAAATCCAGATAGTTCTTGACCTACAACTACAATTTGGACCAAAACTTCCATAATTAACCAAGATGGTTATTGCCCAACTTTTTTACTGCAGTCAAAAAACAAATCACTGCGATCGCTAAATGAATCATAAGATAACTAAACTAATCTGGCATTCCCATTGATTTGCTTGTCAGACACTGGCTGGAAAGGGTTTCAAATGTTGATCACATGACTCCAGGGTGCTGCCACTTTCGTAAATATTTGCTAGTGACTACATCCTCAAATTTTTATCATGTGATCACCAAGGTGCTGTGACAGTCATAAGTCCCTTTTTTCCAGGGCCATTGTAACCGTCATAAATCGAGGATTATCTGTAAAAAGAGTGGCTAGCTAAAAGCCGTAATTATGATTTATTATGCAGGGACATAAAATGTTTACTTGTTACAAAGAAAATAAATCTGCTACCAATGTTTCCAAGGTGCCTTCACTGTTCCCAAAATACAGATCATGTGTCTGAGTATGAGGCTGCTTCCTGAACAAATAGAGGCTGAATGAATTGGATGCTTCTGCCCCCATGGAATGCTAAAACATGCTGCTTAAGGATTAAAACTATGCATTTATGCAGTATTTCTTGTGGGTCCCATCGGAGGAATAAAGGAACTATTGTGGTAGTTCTAAATCAGGGGTGGGTTCCACTTACCTTCACTACCAGTTTGCAATGGGAGAGATAGTGCTTCTGTGCAGAGGCTCCGTGATGACATCCGGGCGGGTGGGTGGAGCCTCCCACCGCCGCTAAGAACAAGCGTGAACCGGTAGGAACCCACTACTGTTCTAAATAAGAAGAGCATTCAGCTGTCTACATTATGTGAAGGTGACCCTAAAGCGCACACATTTGTTTATTTGTTAGATACTGTATGTATCCTGCTTTTACTTCAGGAATTCAAGACAGCATACATGGTCCTCCCACAACTAGATCTGGTGAATTTGGTTGGGCTGAAAGGGAGTGGCTGAGTTTAAATCAGTCAGCGAACTTCAGTGGAGGAGGGCAGACTTGGAGTTGAGTTTCCTACTACCAACTCTATTTTTTTAACCACTGCACTGCCCTGAATTGTGTTATACTTCACCAAACAGTTTTTGAAATTCTTTATGTTCCATACAGAAGGGTGAACACAAAACCTTACTTTTTTTTTTTTTTTTCAAACTTCTATTTGGATAAAGGCAATCTTTACCCAAGCAGCCAAGCTCTTTCAAACAACAAAGGAATAACAGCTAAAATAAAATACTGATCAATATGAGAGCAAATAGTTTGCCTTCCCCTCAATGTAGTAAATGGTTATTATAATATGAAACTGGAAAAATCCAGACAGTAATCTATAATCAGCCAAACGTTGAAAATGTGAAAATAGTTTGAAAAGATCAATCATATTTGGGAGCCACCGTGTTTAAGCATCACACACCTTTCAGGGTATTTGGTTTTTTTATGGGGGCCATCCAGGATTGCAACTACTGTTTCTCATCAGCAATTTTATTCCCTGTTTCTTTGCTTGGCCAGCCTTCTGAAGTGCCAGAAATGAGGGTAAATTGACAAACAAGTTAACTTTAAAAGGTTGTGGGCAAGAATATTTGTGAAATTTGCCACAGCTGAACTCATTTCAGAAGCAGCAGGGCCTGAGTTTCCAAGGTAGAAAACGCTCCATATTGTTAGCTCCCTGATGTGAGGATAAATTATGATAGGCAAGTACTTTCAACTCTTTGCATAATGAAGCCCAAACTCCTTCTGTGGTTCTCTTTTTTTCTGAAGCCTTTGTATTAAGATCACTAAAGATAGGGTCAGTAAGCTGCAGAACTATTCAATTTGTTCTGAGGAAATAGGATTCATAAACCTGCATTTTAAAAATTGAACTGTGAATGTCTCAAATAATTTGAAATGTCTCTAGGAGAGTTTCTGAATAAGACTTCCAATGAGACTGGTGCCTTCCAAATGTTCTGGACAACAGCCTAACCCAGTGATGGCTAACCTTTTTGCTGTCGTGTGCCAAAAGTGGGGGGAGCGGAGGGCACACATATATGTGCCCACATCAATAATTCAATGCCCCCGTGCCCCACCCCCCTCGCTC
>JANHFK010001337.1:185564-196978 GCA_036250565.1 Sibynophis collaris
GGAAGGCGCATGCATCAGAACGCTGGAAACTTGATGACCAGCTGCCCGGTACGCATGCACACCTCGGAAACCCAACGACCAGCTGGCTGATGCGCATGAACATGTCGAATATCCAACAACCAGCTGACTGAGCTGGGGCGATAGCACACGTGCCTACAGAGAGGGCTCTGTGTGCCACCTCTGGCACGCATGCCATAGGTTCGCCATCATGGCACTAGATTGTCTGCTTTTAACCTAATGCAAAACTTCAACCATCATTCACAGAGGGAAACATTCAGAAGCAATAGTATTTTTTTTCCTTTTTACGACCCTGTAATCCCTTTTATCGGGGTGCAATTGGGGCAATTGAATGGAGCTGAACATTTACTTGCCGGATGCCCTTCCTGACTCATACATGTAGCTTCCAGCAGATATTTTCTCTTTGTGCTCTGATAGAGAAATATCTGTTGCTGCCTAGGATTGAACTCTCAACTTTCCAAGTGGGAGGTGAGCATCTCCATCTCTAGGCCACCATGCTAATCACAGAAACAATAATATACTTAGCATTATGTTTTTGTATTGTACAAACCTTAAAAAAAATTATCTATGGTTTGCTCTCCTTTCAAGAATGGCTACTGTAGGTAGCAGTAAGGTTTTCTTTTTTCTCTTACTGACAATCTGCTAATTTCACTGTGAAAACTGGCTCTTTGATGGTGCTGCTCCCTGGATTTGAATTGGATCACGTAGGTGTGACCCAAGATGATTTTTGGATGATCGTGGACCCAGTGGGGATGGGAGAGGGGGTCTTGAAGATTCCAATTCACTCTGGAAGCAGTTGAAAAAATCAATGGGCATATCCATCTGCCTGTCAACCAGTTTCATTTCTAAGCATGCCAGAATTTCAACTTTCACTTTTTGACTTTATTTTATTTTGCTTTTTAGAATCTATCTGAAATTAGTAACAGACAAAACTACTTTATTATAATACATTAACATAATGATTTTTTAGAACTGTTGTTTTTATACCATTATATATTGTTCATGGGCAAGGATTTTGTAAAGCAATCTTTATACATTTTGAATCTAAAATCTTCCACTTAAATCCAGTTTACATTTGTTCTACATTTAATTTTCTTTTTTTCCTCCCTTATGACTATCCATTACGGGATTTTTTTCTTTCCAGAAAAAAATAGTACTCTAGATGTGACTTGGAACAAAGATAACTCATTAATTGAAAGTCACAGATTGCTTTTACTAGCTGACCTAATATGACAGATGTAAAGGCAATTTTTGTGCTATTAAATTGTTAATATGCATTTTATAATAAGTGAAATATGCATCGTTGTTGAAATTATATATATATATAATTATTGCAACTGAAGAGCTATATGCAGTTAAGGGTCTCAAGATCTTGCTGATTTCCAACATCTCCCTCATTATGTCAAAATACCCTTGAAAGTGTTCACAATATTGCTTATTATGAAAGTGTTTATAAATTGCTTATTATGCCTTCATAGCGGAGATTTTAAATCCTTTTAAATATACTTAAGCTATAATAAATTTATCATAGAAACCAAATAAGGGGGGATTATATTTAAAGAGAAAAGTCCTTATTGATTTCTACATTTTATGGATTTAGGAACTTTCCTAACATCAAAACCTGGAAAGATGATATAGCAGATACTAAAATAATTCATTTATGAGCCTTCTGAAGATAAGGTCATGATTGCTAAGCATAATTCTGGATACCCATTTCCACAAAGGTATTGACAGATCAGAATTGATTCAGGGGAAAAAGTTAACACAGAGACTTGAAGTTATGCCCTATTTGAACTTCTGGGGGAAAAATATAAAACTGAAGACAAGTCTATTGTAGCAAAGGCCAAGAAACCATAAGTAGGACAGTTCCAGATAAGGCTGGGAGATTTCCCATGTGTGCTCTAGTTGGCTGCTTCCCGCAAGGGGACTGTGGGTTTGAACATTGGGAGATGACAAGATTAGCCATCTTGCTAACAACCGCCAAGGAGTGTTTTAGACAGCACTAAATTCTCAAATCTCACTTTCTAATCGTTTTCTGGAATTGCTCATTAATTACGTCTAACTACTAGAGAACTTTGGACTAAAAAAACTGAAAATGCCAGGTAAGTCTGCCCTCAATTTTGAATGAAATAAAAAGTTAATCGTGACTTAAACTTAATAAGCTTCTCAAACTTCATCAACTTTAAAGAAACATAATAATACTATTATAATCAAAATTCTTAATAAAAATATATAATTCTTAACATAAATACACACACACAAACTAAGGATCCCACTCAGTGGATTATTGGATCAGTATTTAGTAAACAACAACAAAAAAAGATATATTCAATCATCAACCATGTATGTTTTATTTACTGCATTTTAATGCAGGGGTAGGTGAGCATGGCTGGTTCAGAAATTCTGGGAGTTGAAGTCCACAAATCATAAAAGAGCCATGGTTCTCCACCCCTGCTTTAATGCAATGAAGTTCCTAAGAATTCCATCATTGATACTTGATATGTTATCCTTTTTCTACTGTATATAGCTGCATTTTATTTGTATGGTTACACTGATTTTTTTGTTTGTTTATGTAGCTTCCAGGCATGATATATTTTTAAATACCATAAGTATTATTTTTATTAAGATCCTGAACTATTCAATGATGCATCTCTTAAAACCACACACAAATGAATGTTTGATTGCGAAGGACTTTAAAATACAGCAAATATGCAACCATATAAATGTCAGTACCAGAGTGGGGCAGAGAAGTTCCAAACCAATTTTATTCAAAGGGTGTAAACAAATTCTTACAGGTTCATGTAAGTGCAATAACCCAAGTTGTGTAATTTTTAAGCCATAAAATTGAATTGCAGCAGGTTGTATTCAATGAAAAATTGACCTCGTACAAAACAATACTAAATTATTGTAGCACCCGCCACCATCTCACAAATAGGAACAAAATGAATATAGAGAAAATGTGCTGTGTATTTCCCCCACATAAATATAACTTGAAAGTGTTTTAGTAAGAGTATTAGTATTATTGTATACAGAAATATTAAAGAATACAAAACACAATCTGCTGTAAACTTTAAAGAATATTTAATAAGCTTTTAAAAAATAATGTATAGCTTTATTTTCCTATGAGGTGCATGAAAATATACCATTCCTTTTTGCTGCAAGAATACCCAAGGAACCAAGAAAAACTACAATGGATAGTAATAGGTAACATTAAAAAAAGTAGTTATATGAAAACTGGAATATGAAAAGAAGTAGAGCCACATAATAAAAACATTTTGTAAAATGGAGAGCAACATTTACAAAACTGTAGACGGGAGATGCAGAGGATCTCTCACATCATCGTTAGAACTTTGGGAAATCTTCATGTTATGTTTTATACATTTTCTATGTGCTTATCTAGAAATACCAAATGATTTGCAAATATATACATAGCCATGAGTAGCTGGTTACTGCAAATCTCTGACCTATACTGGACGTGACTTGTATTTGAATAGGTAACTTGCCTGGGATTTCTAGTTGGATTTTCAGACTTTGAAAGGTTGAACATTTGAAGGCGCGACCAGTTTTGTGCAGTGATGGAGATCAGGCAAGGGGAAAAGCCATTCCTGCTCTTGTCTCAGAATGTGCTTCTATCTTGAACAGATTGTCTTTTGTAGGGTAACTATAATGGATAGTGCTGTGAAGAAAAACATAAAAATGGGTGGCCATTTTTAAAGAAACAAAAAAAAGCTGAAGAGGAAAGAGCAGCATCTTTCTCTCACCCCGTTGGTTTTCCTGTTGTTGCTTTTTCTTTTTTTGTATGCGTTTAAAAATGTACAGGATAAAGCCAGGGATGGATTGATGCTTCGTCACACCTAGAGCTGAGCTTTAGTCAAGGGTATCCACTGTAGCAAACTCATGTTTGCCTGACATAATCTGGAAAAACAGCTTTCAAGATTTGAAGGCTGTAGTCTTGTGCATCAGTTTGGGGGGAGTAAATTCCACTGAGATCTATGGAATCTCATGCAGGACATACAATGAATAGGTTTGCATGTCATTCATTCATGTTTGTTTGTTTGTTTTTTTAAAAAAACCTGCATTGCTATACACTCTTGTTCTGGTGCTGTTTCGGTAGAATCTTAGTACATGATTAGGAAACTCCAGTCCAGCCTTTTCTAAATGGGTGCCTTCCAGATTTCTGGAATTCAAAGTCCCACCATAGTCCACCTGCATGAAGGTTGTAGTTCAGGATAACTGGAGAGCATTAAGTTGCCCCATCTCTAGTGATTCCAATCCTGGTGTCCTCCTGATGCCGTTGTCGGTGGCTGTGTTGACTGGAAACTCCTGGGAGTTACTTTGTGCTATCAGCGACATCATTGCACAATTTTAAGGAAGTCTTTATGCTCTGATTTCTAAGGTGCGGGTTCTTCCATAGCATATGTGGCAAATGTACCTTTTACCACGGTAAACTGAAAGAGAGATGCTAACATAATGTGCTAGAAAAAACATATTGTAGATTAGAAACCTATTATTTAATCTGTGCTGAACCTTCCTTCTCCCAGCCTCCCCCCATAGATAACAAACCTAGCTATTTTAGAATAGCTATTTTACAGTATATTAAAGCACACATCATTTTAGGAATATTCACAATAGACAAAAGACACATTCCTAGCAAGTAAGACAGAAATGTAAACTCACATCCTTAATTTGCATTGACTTTAAGTCTTTGGGCCATGAAACTGAAATTAAGCACCCTGGACCCAAACCTGAACCTTTAGGGGTGCAGGCAGTCTCCACAGCTGATCCTAAATGGCTTTGGTCATATTATATATTTAAAGCCTTGTGCTTATAATATAGAAAAGGAATTGCACTGGCTTCTTGAATGCTGTCTGGAATACACAAGTCACTAAAGAATTAGTAAAAATATCACAAGCATTTCCTTCTTTCAATCAGATTTGTAAAAATTGCTTACTGTTGCTTATTTGTACTCAATTATTTTTTGCCCTAGAAACCCTCCCAAAACCACTGAACAGGGATTTGAGTGGCCGATTAATGAAGCACAATGAGTATACAGTATTCTGTTGTGTTAGCTACAGGTACCTAGTCTGAGGGCTGGTGATGGTTTCCTAAATTTGTTTGGTTTCTGTGTTACAGGCAGCCAGGATTTGCTTTAGCACCAAGGTTTTTCCAACGTGCATAAGGAGGAAGCTTCTGATAAGCAAGTAATTCCCCATGGTATAAAATCTTAGTTCTTCTCATTTCAAAGCAAAGGCTCTCTATGTTGTATTCGGTCCTGTACGCTTTCTTTTAACAGCTTTAAAGAAAAATGTCTTAGTATTTCATTATACAACTATGTTCCTTGGATTTTCAGCACCTGCCTTTTGTCATGACAATGTCCTGTGAACCAAGAACAGCATCCTCTCTGGCTAGTGTGATGATGATTTAGGCTTCCTATGAAGATATTTAAAGTTACTAACATGATGGTGTTATTTAGGTTAGGGTTACTCAATAGGTGTTGAATTGTTTATATTGCTAGCATGCAGAAGGGATATTGGAATCTGATGCTAGATAATTAGGTGACGTACAGTATCCTGAAAAGAGGTTCCAATTATTTAACAACAGCAAGAAAGTAGTCTTTCCACTAAAATTAAACTCCTGAAATAAAGTCTTAGAAATCATAGAGTGGCCTTTCACATGTCATTAGTGATTAAAGCAGCTTATAAACTTAATAAATAATAAGGTTAAATATGAAAACACTACTAGCTGGTTCAGTTTGGGTACTGAAAATTAAATCTCCATCTTAGAATTATCTTGACCTTCTAAACACAAAGATCCAACAAATGTGATGCCTACCTATCTTGTGATGTTGAAGAAACAGCAAGCCCTCCATCTTTGCAATGAATGGCCAGCATACACACAATAGACAGCAAGGCTATTCATCTAGATTTCCAAACTATGAAATACTTGTTACTGTTTGTTCTGTAAAATTCAGGAAGCCTTTGAGGTTATTATTTAACTATTGAGCTTTGTTATTAGTTTCTTTCTTTTTCAATCAGTATTAAGGAATGATTAATGCCTACCTATTCCCTGCTGTGGTAGAGGACAGGAAGGCCTGGAGGAAAGCTGCCTATGGGGTCACAATGGGTCGCGACTAACAACAACATTCCTTGCTGAGATTCTTGCTCACATCTATGACTTAATTTCTGTAATTCTGCTGAGTCGCCTACTTTTATTTGTATAAAGGGGATCTTCAGGAGTGCTTTAATATTTTTAGAACTCATCTTTTACTTTTAGAACTTAGGTTTTATTTGTATTGCCTTATTTTATGGTAACTGACTTCAGAGATGGCAATCTAAAAGCTGTCAGTAGGTGTGCTTGTAAAACAGTCAAAAGTAATGAGCAATGACAACTAACAGCAATGGAATTTCAAAGTCACTCTTCATTCCTGTATAGGGGAAAGAATCAAAACCACAGAATAATTGGAAAATAACATGTACATTATTGCTTAGAGTCAAACTTGTCCACTGTATGCACATTTAACAGGACAAGAGGAATCAAAAGAGTCAACTGCAGGGTGGAATAGGAATTTCTACACATTTGCTATAACTGGCTACTGCTGGACTCTTTAACTCTTCTTTCATGTATGAATTTGGGTAGGCAACATGTTAATTGATAAACTCTAGAGCAGTGTTTCTCAATCTTGGCCACTTTTAAGATATGTGGACTTCAGCTCCTAGAATTCCTCAGCCAACCATGTTGGCTGGCAAATTCTGGATGTTGAAATCCACACATCTTGAAGTTTCAAGGTGGAGAAACACTGCTGTAGAGCAGGGGTCCCTAATCCCCGAGCCACAGACTAGTACTGATCTGTGGCCTGTAGGCACCAGATAGCACAACTGGAGTTGAGTGGTGGGCAGTGAAACTGCACATACATGGGGTCTAAGTTGTGTGTTCTCCTCCCTGCCCCCACTCCATGGAAAAATTGTCTTCCATGAAACCAGCCCCTGGTGCCAAACAGGTTGGGGAGTACTTCTGTAGAGCATGGACACCAGTTGGTCTAAAGGTCAAATCCTAACCTATACTACTTCTTTCTTGAATTGCAGCCCTGAGGTAGTGCTTCTCTACAGAAAATGATTAGAATGTTCTAGATTTCCTATCATAGTCAAGATATGGTCACATTTCATGTTTTTTCTTTGTACATTAAAACATTTGTATTGAAGCTATTTATACAGTTTATAAATGGATAATACTGTAACCCTAAATTGGCTGCTTTGTCTCCAATCAAGCATATATGTCAGATGTAAGATTGCCCCCCACATACACACATTGCATGGAATCATGAAACGTTAGTTTTGCAGAGGGAGATCTTAGTGAAGAGTGTTAGGTTTTACTGATATGGTTGGCCTTGATTTTATATGGTTGACTCTCTTTTTGCAGTTGTAAACTTTCATTCTTATGTACTTCAAAGAGCTATGAATATTAAGGGGAAAATAACTTGTATTAACCTACAGGCCTCAACACAAGGTTGCATGTTCTTGTCTTCCTTTTTTGGAAGGGGGTACTTTTGAGTCAGTTTTTACTCCTCATGGCTGCCTGGATGAGTCCCTGCAAATTTCTTCACAAGAATTCAGAAGTGGTTTGCCATGGCCTACTTCCTCGGTCTGAGACAGAGCGACTGGCCCAAAGTCACCCAGCTGCGCTTGCTTCTAAGACACAGGATTAGAAACTCACTGTCTTCTGGTTTCTAGCCTGGTCCTTTAACCACTGCACCAACCTGACTCATTAGCTTCCATTACTAGAAAAATAAACAATGATCTATTGTACGTAAAAGGATGGAAAGAAAGGAAAGGGTTGAATTAATGTCCCTTTGCTTTTTTTTTTTTTTAGCAGATCTGAAGCGAAGGAACTGTCTTTAGATGGTCTCTGTGTGGACTAACAATGTATACACACTGACCATAAATTCTTGGATGTTAAGATCATGAATCCCATACTCATGATCAAGAACAATTCCAGTTATGATAGCCACAGTTAGTATATAATTTTTTTAAAAAAATACTGGCTTACAACTATGCATTCTAAGTCTAGTCAATCTTCTGTCAACCTGCAGGCATTAACACACATATTAGTGCTCACCTACAATGATAATCCAATCATTTTATTGATATACAATTTATTCAAGCAAGATAGATACAGCTGATCCATCAAGCATTTTGATCTAAATCTTCATTGTGGAGACGGAGAGCAGATAATCTATGCTAGCCTTTCCCTAGCCTATGGTTGTAAGCTGTGATGGGAATGTGCTTGAAAATCTTTACCTGCATGTTCTTCTATGTATATTCATGCAGAGAAAAGAAAAAAAGGGAAACGAATGTCTGTTTAAAATCTTTTTGGTTGTTAAGACCATGAACCTTTTTGGTTAGTGGGGAATTTCTTCAAACCTCTCAATTCCTTTTTGGAATAATTAGTTTCTTTAAAAAGCAGCTACAAAGCATGTTTACAGCATGGTTTCCCATCCCCCCTTAGTGAATCTATCCTATTTAAAGGTGAAAATAAGACATAGCAAATTAAGGAAAAGGCAAAGAGACAAAGGGGCCAACAACAGGAAAAAAAAGGATATATTGGAACACCAAAACTGGAATGACACTTAAAAGAAAATCCAGAGGACAGTGACAGAAAGGTGATTACATATCCGCCGAAGAATAAATCTGTTTGATGCAATTGCTTGTTTCTCAGTGGCCTAAGTTTCTTCTCTAGGAGATCTTTCCATTTGACTCCATGGTCCCGTGGAATACAAAGGAAGAGAAGATTGGTGTGCTTCGTAGGCAGCTGCTAGAATTGTCGATGTGTACAGTATCTATATGGATGTATTCAGAAATTAGTACTTGAACATCATTACACACTGATTTAAAGAGTAAGAATTCCAGTTCTGTTTACAGCCAGATCTGATTGGACATCTGAAACGCTTTCTTCACGCTTTCCCCAAAGACCTCTCCTTCCATGACACAATTTTGAGAGTTCAAAGCACGCCCCCCCTCCCCCGCGGGCCGAGGTGCTAAGCTGGTTAAAACCAAATGCTAAGAAATGGCCGCTCCACATCCTCTCTCTATCATCATGAGAAAGGGCTCCCTGTACTTTGAGGACTGATGAAATAGGGCTAGGTGGGAACATTTCTATTTGTCAACAGCCTGCAGAGAGTAAACTCCGCCTCGAACTAAACCACAGTCTGTGCAACAGAGAGCCGCTCCTTTCTTTGTTTTCTTGCCATTTTAGAGAGAAGAATTTATTTTTGTCGGAGCAAGTCTGAGTTTCACGATGATACCGTTTGAGTGGTGTGACAAAACTAGGGTGATCCACAATTTTTCCATAGAGGATTATACAGTTTATTTTACATAGAAAAAATATGACAACAGGATGGAGGGTCCTCTCTTTCGTCTTGTGGAGAGGTGGCTGACGGACCCTGAAGATGATTTTTATGCACAGTAGGTGTCTGTCTTGACAACCTGACAATACATGGTCATTGCAAATGTCAGTCCAAGAATCTGCAGATACAAAAATCATTGTCAGGATTAAACAGCAGGCAACTTTATCTCTATTCTGTAATGATAAGCACAGTTGCACGCTACGGATCCAGAAGGAGTAATGAATTTCCCATGCCACCCAGGGTATACCAATTCTACATAAAACAGTTCTGCATAATCAACAGGGCATGCTCAATTTGGGGCTAACCTAATGGAAAGCCAAAGGAGCGTTATGAAATTTCTTCACAATCAAAAAGAAAAGGGAGGAAAGAAACCTGGATTATAACTCAATTGTAGCTTTATTCAATATCGATTGGGAAAAAACTTCAGGTTAGATAATTTGGGAGAGGGGCAAAAGCCCCTTTCCTTTCAAACAGAATAACAGAGATGAAAGGATCCTTGGAGGTCTTCTTGTCCAAACTCCTGCTCAGGCAAGAAACCCTATATACCATTTCAGACAAATGGTTGTCCAATCTCTTCTTAAAAACCTCCAGTGTTGGAGCACCCACAATTTAAGAAACAAGATGTTCCACTGATTAATTGTTCTAACTGTCATCTAAAGGCAATTGGACTTTTTATGTTTTTGCTTGAAGACATTTCACTTGTCATCCAATAAGCTTCTTTAGTTCTGACTGAATGAAGCTTCTTGGATGAGAAGTGAAACATCTTCAGGAAAAACAAAGGAAGTCTAGTTGTCTTTTGAAAAAGCAACTTTGGGACAACCATGACCTGGATGATTGAGAATCTCCATAAACATTTGTTCTGTCAGGAAATTATTCCTTAATTCTAGGATAGTTCTCTCCTTGATTAGTTGCCATCTATTTTTAATCTATCTTGGCTATCTACACCATTATTTTGCTTGGGCATTTCGTGGACTTTTTGATCCAGGAAAACAGTAGGGGGGGGGGGGGCAACATCTCAACCTTCCATACTCTGTCTGCCAAACTTTCTCCTCAGTCTTTTGCCCATGTACAGAAGAAGTAAGGATTTGTGCTGCATGGCCTGTCCCCTTCTTTACCCTGCTCTGTGCAAAATTATGCTTGGGTGTGTCCATTATGGTTTATAGCAGGGGTGTCAAACTCAATTTCATTGAGGACCGCATCAGGGTTGTGTTTGATCTCGGGGGGCCAGGATGGGCATGGCCAAAGTGGGCATGGCCAAGGTGGACATGGCCAGCACCATATCACTCGAGTCAGGGCGCCTGTGGTGTCCCGAGCACTTTGCCAGCGAAAACAGGCTCTGGAACTCCATTTCTGGCTGCAACGGCCTCCTGCAATCCCCTGCCAGTGAAAATGGAGCCTGGGAGGGCCTTGTGCAATGCTCACGAGCTTCATTTTCAGCTGCAATGAATTCCTGCAAACCTCTGCCAGAGAAAACGGAGCACTGGAGGGCCACATAAGCTCATTTTCGCCAGGCGTGGTGGAGCACCGTGGGCCAGTCCTTTGCTATTTCCAGGGCAGCCCCACAGGCCAGATCTAAGCACCCCACAGGCCGGATCCTGCCCCTGGGCCTTCAGTTGACACCTCTACTTTATAGGCTTGTTTTTGTTTGAGTACTTTAAATAATCTGCACAAGACTGTATGCTGCCAAAAGGCTGATGTACAGTACATCCTATATCTGAGAAATCCTGGGAACTGAAATTTTCTGAAGCATGTTATAGAACTCCAGGAGAGAATGGCTAGCACTGTATCTAATTTTCATTTTCTACTATTTTCTGGAAAAACCATGACAAATAATCAGGTATAAAAATAACAGAGGATTACAAAGTAGAAATGTATTTTATCTACTCTAATTCTGGAGAGTTGGGCACATTTAAATCCACTGATTTCAACAGGATTAGCCTCCTTAATTATGTATTAAATTGTGACATTAATTTGGAGAGGGGGGGGGAAGCCTACA
>JANHFK010001338.1:219383-229536 GCA_036250565.1 Sibynophis collaris
GGCTTCCGCGAGCCGGCCTTTTTTATACGGGGCCACGCCCCCCTTCCGCCACGCCCACGCAGGCCACACCCACCCGCCTGCCCTTCCCACCTGGAAGGGACGCCCTTCGGAGCGGGCCACGCCCTTTGCTGGCTCCGCCCCCTCCCGCTCTCTCGCGCTCTCGCTCTCTCTCCCTCTCTCAAGCCCCGCCTCTACCGTCTGCTATGTGTGTGGCTCCTCCCACACCAACCTTTTAGCCCCGCCCTCTCGGAGGGGGCGTGGTATGCTGCTCCGGCTTGGCTTTTTTTTTGAGGGGGGGGGAAAAGGTGTCTGGTTGCCAAGGGAGCGAACCGTGGTGGGTCACGTGGCCAAAAGGGAAGGAAGGCCCGGGTCGCCCTTCCCGCCACAACGCCCTGAGGCGATTTACGCCCGACGGACATTTTTTTTTTTTTTTGACCGACCCTAACGGCTCTCCACAGAAGCAAAAAACAACAACAACAACCACCCCGTTCTCCCCCTCAGAGGGTATCGGCGAGCGGTCCAATCAGCGCTCTCCGAGGGAAGGCACGCGGCCGCTCTCCGCCAATCCGAGAAGCCCTGGGCTGGAAGGAGGCGGAGCCTTAATGGACGTTCGCCCGGCCCCGCCCCAACTCCGCGGCGCCACTTGCCATTGGCCCGTTCGAACGGGCACGTGACGCGGGGAGGGCGGGGGTTCGGCGCGGAGCGGTTGCTATAGCGACGCAGCCGGCATCCTCGCCTCTTTACACGCGTCCGCCCTGGCTGCGTCCCCACGACCTCCTCCCGCCCAAGCGGACGCGCAGGCTCCACCCGGGGGGCAACCTGCCAATTTTGCAGCCTCGCCGCCTCCTCCTCCTCCTCTCCAATTGCCCGTCTCAGCCCGCAACCCACCTGGCTTGCCCACCCGCCGGGCCCCGCTTGGCTTCACCGGGGAGGCGCCCACGTGGCTGCCAATGCGGGGCTCCCCTTTGCCAGGGATGCCCCTTCCCCACGACCCGCCTTGCCTGCTTGCAGGGCGTGAGAATTCAAAAGCAGGGCTTGAGGACCCGCTCTGGATGCTCAGGAGGACCAAGCCCATCATCCCCTGCCTGGCACCCATGCCAAGGGCTGCAAAGCCCATGCAAGACGCTCCGCTTGCTGCCTGCTGCTCCGAGGAAGCGCTCTGATTTGGGGTTCAACCCCCCCAAAAGAAACAAACAAAAACAAAAAACCAGCAAATAGTCTCTTGGGAATGAAAAAATCCCAAAAATCTCCTTCTTAAATTAAAAACTTCCCAGGGATCTATCCAGTATTCCTGGCTGCATCTCCCATCCATCGGAATCCTTGGAGAGGAAGGATACGCCCAGGAGGCAAAAATTCCCTTCTTGTATTTATAACATCATTATTGGGATTTTTAAGACATTTGAAGAAAAAATACCAACAATAATACACAAGGCGATTTCGGAGCTGCCAATTTTGCCACCCGACTTTCCCATCCTCTGAACGGCTTCTTCCTTCATGTGCAATTGTGTATTTTTATTTATTTTTTAATCCTGCTTCTGCCAGATTAAAATTTATATCCCGACAAGTCTTTTAAAAACGTGGCATGTTGGACTGTAGTTATTTATGGAAATATATATATATATATATATATATAGTCAACATTCTGTTTACCATTATTTATTAATGCCATATTTAAAAATATTACGGCTGGAAATTTATTCCAATGCGCATTAGTAAATTATGCTTGTAATTCCTAATGCATTTTTAATTATGAATTTATTCCTGCCTCCTTTTATTTATGGTTCCAAATGCTCCCTGTTGCAGGGCTGCATATATAATTGGAGACACTCTTAATTAAGTATTCTTGGACATTACGTGTTACAAAATATTAAGGGGGAGGGTGGGGGTTGTTTCAAACAGAATTATAGGGAGCAACCAGTCTTCCATTACCTCTCCGTCTTCGTTCATCAGCTAAGCCAAGAAGCAGCAACTACACATAACACAAACTTTTGCGTTCCTAGAACGGCTTTTCCCAATTGAGTGTCTCCAAGATGCGGTTTAAAGTTGAGAATTCTGAGAATCGGAGTTCTGTCACATAAAGAAATCACCCAGGTGGTACAAAGGAGCTATAGGTTTCTGCACAATAGTACCATTTGTTTAAAAAAATTAATAAACAGGTTGGAGATGGGTGTTTAGATTAATCAGAGAACACCTTTGTAACGGAGGCAAAGTCTTCGAAACTTGATGGGGGGGGCGGAGTCTATTACAGGTAGTCCTTCACTTACGACCACAATTTCTGCTGCTGAGCAAGACCGTTGTTAAGTGAATTTTGGCCCCTTGTACCAGCTTCCTTGCCCCAGTGGTGAAGTGAATCCACCGCAGTTGTTAAGTTAGTAACACGGTCGTTAAGTGAATCTGGCTTCCCCCCTTGACTTTGCTTGCCGGAAGGTCACAAAAGGGAAAATCCTTCCCCCCGCCTTCTCCCTGGGCCCTTCATCGGTTGTGGGAATTGGGTAGGTCGTCGACTCTAGCGAAAAGAAGGACTAGGCTAGGGGTGTGTGTGACATGATAGCAATCCAATATCTGATGGGCTGATGGACATAGAGAAGAAAGGGTCAACCTATTTCCCAAAGCACAGAAGGCAAGCCAAGAAACGATGGATGGAAACTAGTCAAGGAGGCAGCCAACCTCAGATTAAGGAGAAATTTTCCTGAGAGAACAATTCACGAGAAGTTGTGGTGACTGGCCCAAAGTCACCCAGCCAACTTTCATAGCTAAGGCAGGGCTAGAGAATTCGTGGTGTTTCTATTCGTAGACTTGTAGCTTAACTATCGAATCCAACTAGCTTTCGTAGTTACACTGTCCCACAACAACAATCCTTTGAGGTGAGTTGGGCCTAGAGAGAAAGGAACTGGGCCCGAGTCACCCAAACTGGTTTCGATGCCTCTAAAAGCCAGGACTAGAACTCCCAGTCTTCCTGCATTTTAGCCTGATGCCTCAACCTCTAGACCCAAACGTAGCTACTACACTTGCAAGCACAAGGAAGAGAAAAGGTTCTGTTAGTTGCACAACCACAACCACATTTACCTAGATACAGGTGAGAGGTCCATGGGAGTTTGCCAGGAAGAGTTTGCCAAGTCAAGCTTGAATTCTCAAACAATTAAAAAAAAAAAAAAAGCAACCAATTTGCAACTGGAAGATCTGCTACTTGGAAGAAAAACTCTGGAGTTTTAACTTCTTTCCTTCCTTAAAGCCTCCTGAGAGCAGCTACAAGGAAGATTCAGGTAGTCCCACCCCTTGAGGATTGATGGGGGGAGCAGGGGTGGGTGGGTTTTTATTTTATTTGGTGCTTATTATGCTGTGGAGGTTTTTTTCCCCCTTATTCCAGGGACAGGCTTGCCCAATAAAATCCCATTCTCAGCAGTTAAAAACGTTAAGCAGTTTCTATGTTGTTGTTGTTTTTAAAGGCTCCGTGGGTGATTGACAGCTTTCCTTCTTCTCCCTCGGATTCTCACCTGAAGAAATACCATAGTTGGGGTTATGTAGGGGAAGGGGGGGGAGGGGGAGAAGGAGGTGGACCTGAGTGAAAACTTCACAGTGCATATAGTACTAATGGTGTATAGCCATGCCTACCCTTTTAAAATCTGTAAGGGAGGACCTGAGTGGAGACCTCAGTCTGAAGTGGAACTTTCTATGTATAAAGGGAAGGAGGGAGGGAGATGGACCTGAGTGAAGACTTCTATGTATGAGGAACTGAGAGAAAATTAAATAGTAAATAATTTATATCTTTAAATTTTAAGGGGTGGACACCTCGGACTTCGGTGCTGATGGGATTTTTTAAGGGATTTTAAAGAGGAATTTTTAAAATGTTTTTTAAAATGTTTTTAGAACAGACTGGATCATTTTGTTTAATCTATTTTTAAAACATTTTAAAGTTCATTATTTATTATTTTATTGTATTTTATTGTTTTAACTATGTCTGTTCACTGCCCTGAGTCCCGAAAGGGAAAAGGGCGGTATATAAATTTAATAAAGTTTAATAAAGTTAAAGTTCGGTAAAGATAGGACTCTCTTTTGTTTCTCTGTGTGGTTTTGGTGTTTGTGTGTGTGTGTGTGTGTGTGTGTAAATGGACCTGAGTGAAGACTTCACAATGTACAGTAGTTTAGCTTATATCTCTCCCTATCTATTTAATGAGTATATGAGGACCTGAGTGAAGACTTCATGGTGGACAGTAATTTATATCTTTAGTGGAGGGGGGGAGAGAGAGAGATAGGCCTGAGGGAAAACTTCACAGTGCAAAGTACTGTGGGTTTATATCTATACCTATCTATTTAAGCTGTACAAGAGGACCTGAGTGAAGACTTCATAGTGTATAGTACTGTGGGTTCATATCTATGCCTATCTATTTAAGCTGTACAAGAGGACCTGAGTGAAAACTTCACAGTGTATAGCACTGTGGGTTTATATCTATGCCTATCAATTTAAGCTGTACAAGAGGACCTGAGTGAAGACTTCACAGTGCAAAGTACTGTGGGTTTATATCTATGCCTATCTATTTAAGCTGTACAAGAGGACCTGAGTGAAGACTTCACAGTGTATAGTACTTTATATCTTTAGAGGGAGGGAGAACGAGGCAGCCTGGGCTTGTTGAGAAAATACCCACAGGTAGACCTGACTGTGAAGCAGAAATTTCTACCTAAGGAAGTATGAAGTGTGCGAGTGTTTAGATATTTGATTACATGTATGTATGTATATATAGATGGAGCTACATAAGTGAACAGCACATCATAGCACTGTAACTTTTATCTATCTTTATAATCTATACTAGAGGACCTGAGTGAAGACTTCACCCTTCTACTTTGGGCTTCATTTAAGACCATATTATTTTTCATCCTCGGCCTCTAAATGAAAGTCCCTGATGCTCTTGGTGATTTAGTGGTTTTCCTGTTATGGGGGGACAGATATTATAGCACATTTACGTCCCCAAACCCAATAAAATAAATTTGGGTAACCATTTACTATTTATATTGTTCTGTTTGTTTCCTGGTATGATTTGATTGCTTATTAGTAACCTATGACTATCACTAAATGTTGTATCTTATGATTACCTATTTCTTCCCACTCATGACTATAACCATGTTGCTTGTATTTTTACAATTTATATTGTTCTGTTTGTTTCCTAGTATGATTTGATTGCTTATTAGTAACCTATGATTGTCATAGTATCTTATGATTCTTGATGAATGTATTTTTTTCCTTTTATGTACACTGAGAGCATATGCACCAAAGACAAATACCTCATGTATCCAATCACACTTGGCTAATAAAGAATTCTGTTCTATTCTATTCTATTCTATTCTATTGAAATAAATTAATAAATACCTACAACTAATTAGCCACTAACAGATAAAAACTACAGATGGCTTACAATATGCCTACCATTATTTAAGGATAAAGACATTAAGTGGAAAGGTAATTAAAAAAAAAAGTTCTGTAGCATTATTTTAATGCCTTTTCCTAAAAGGCATAAGCTTAACCATGTGAAATGCTTTGAAAAATTGAACAACTGCAGATGCAAGAAATACTATTGCTTTCTTTGTCCCTTATTTCCTTTCATGTCTATGGACCCATCTAATTTAAGTTCCCCTTTTCAACCAAACAGAGCTCTCCTCCATTCACAGTGATTCCAAGCGATAAGAAAAGTCCCCTAAAGTGGTTCGATGTTCGATATATTCAAAACTTGGTCATCAATAGGCATAGACAGGTAGTTTGGCCTGCAAATTCTGTGAGTTCCCCAACCTACAATAGCATCCAAAACATCTGAAGGAAACACAGATTGTTAATTGCTGTCTAGACAGTTTATTGCAGCAATAAGATCAAAACACAGAATTGTGAGGTTTGGGGGTATGAATCATGCAGACTAAACAATGGTTTTACTGCATTTACAGAGAAGCTGATTTATAATGCTCTTGGTTCAGCAATAAAATCTTTCTATGGGTTATACCAAATAAATTTCGCCTCTTTCACATCCTCTTGTTATAATTCTGTCACCCTGATTTTTAAAGTATGCTTTCACAAACATCTGTGTGGAGGTCTTATCTAAGATTACCTTTCATACCATATTAAATATATAGTCTATCCATCCAATCTTGTTCAAGAAAGCTACTTGTGTTCTTTTTTTGTGACTGTAGCTGTCCTGTGCTTTAATTGGTTTTATTATTTCAGTACCACTAACTTAGCACGCTCATGTGAGATTCATTTCTGATTTTTTATCTAGGGTAGCAACCTAGAGGAAAATGGAATGCTCACGGTTGGGAAATGGGAAATGGAATGCTCAGGGTTCAAATCTCTGCAAAAAAAATTTTCTGCAAAGCAATAGAGACCATAAACCACATTTGTGATTACAATCCTAGAGGTGGAAGCATGACGATAGTGGTAAAAACTATGGAGAAGGTTATAAAGTTGAAATGCTGTTATCTCCAGATTTCTTGTTATTATTATTCTGTGCTATTTATTAATTGTATTTTACAGTTTGCCTTTTTAGTGTTCTCTGAAACTTTTCCTGTTCAGATTGATAATCAAGCTCAGAGAAGTAATATAATAGAAATATAATAAAAATAGTATTTACAACATTTTCTATAATAATGTACATATTATTCTTAGGTTTGCAGCGTTCACAGACTACTTCATGCAATAAAAACTACATTGAATCACAGAAATATACATTACAAAGCAAATTAATGCAATGAATTGTAGCAGTACTCCATTAACTTATTAAAAATACAGCCCATTTAAAATAAAAAATTTGCAGAATGACAGAGAGAAACTAAAGGCAATAGCTGAAGTCACATACAAAACTGTTAGGATTTTTATGATTTAAAGGCTATGATGCCTGGTTGTCATCTCACTCTCATACCATATACTATAATTTTGCAGATCACAATGGCTTGATATCAAAATATATTAACTATATAATTTCTTGGAAAGAAGTTATGTTTCAAAGATATTATTGTGATCTTATGTTATATTCCAACAATTGGAAACTTATGAAGAGCTTTGTATATAACAGATTTTTGGTTTAATAATATGTGTCCGCTTGCAACTTTCACAACAGCCTTCTACCAAAGAAGAAGCAACATTGAACAATACGATTCCTTTTTATATATGTTTATTAAACATTTTAACAGAAATAAAAAATAAACATGAAATAATATAGAATTAAGAAAAAGAAAAAAAGATGCATAAATAGGCGACTTCTGTTCTTTACAGCAAATTTATTATGTCTCCTCCCTCTTTAACATTATATCATAATTCTCTTTACATGTTGAACCTTTTTTAATCAGCAAATCGATAAATCACCAGTTCCTTTTTTGCCATTTTCAGCAAAAGGTTCATAAGAGGTTGTCAAACAATGATTTCATAGGATCCACACCAAATTCCTTATTTAAAAATGAATGTAATATATGATAATGATGATGATGATGATGAAAGTTTACTATCATTTATTGAATTATTTTTTTGCATCCCACTTTTATTATTTTTTACAAACAACCTACAGCAGTAAACATATCCAACTGGCTTCTTCCTCCTATTGTTATACAACAACAACCCTGTGAGGTAGGTTGGGCTGAGAGGGAGTGATTGAACCAAAGATATCCAGCTGGCTTTCATGGCTAAGGCAGGACTTGAACTTACGGTCCCCTACTTTCTAGCCTGGTGCCTTAACCACTAGACCAGGCTGCTCACTCTTGGTTAAAAAGAGAAAAACCTGCCCATGAAGTTAGAAAGTTAAATCTTTATTATTAAGGAAATCAGATCAAAATGGGGACAGAATCCTCAACTTTCATAGTAGAAATTATCCTATTGATTTTCATTCTTCTGTATATATCTTACAGCCTTTCTTCTGTTATTGCTGGCCATCCCAATAAACGATAAAGCAGGATTTCAGCTTAACATTCTTTCAGATTCAGACTCGTGTTAACACATGGGTGGATTGCCTACTTTTCTCACTCAACAACACAGTCAAATTAATTTCATCCATTTGGTCAGAAACTATGGTAACCTGCCTATCTAGAAAACATGTTCTGATAAACTGTCCTTACAACCAAAAGGCCTTTGCAATGTCTCTGTTTGGATCACAGAAAGAGCTGTTCATAGCTCTCTTGTTCCTTAAGGAGAAAGCATTTCCACCCACCCACCTCAAAAAACATCAGTGGAAAAAAAGCATGTAGCTGATGAAAACAAGATTGAAGAATCCCTTTGAATCTTAAGCAGGAGTATTAGTCCTCCAGATCAGAAAAGTGAAGTGTTTTGCCTTTCTATTAAATCCAACCTAAGTGTTCTCACCTGAATTATGAACATAAAAATGTCTTCATTTGTGGAAATTTGTACTTGCACCGGGTGTTTCATTGATTTTTCCTTGAGGACATTTCGCTTCTCCTCCAAGAAGCTTCTTGAGTTCTGATGAGAAGCAAAATGTGTTCAAGGAAAAAACAAAGAAAATCTAGATGCCTTTTGAAAAAGCACTTTTTAGACAACCGTGACCTGGATGATTGAGAATCTCCATAGATACTTGCAATGGATATTTTAATGATATGAATCAGATAAATTTCTTCCCCATATGATCCTTCCATATGAAAATAACAATGACTAAAATTGCATTCCCTAATCCTATTTCTTAAGAAATAGGCCATGTAGAAAATGTATAGGTCTGCATAATAAATGTGAAAACTATAAAGCCACTTCCTCCTTTACATTGTTTTTGTGTTTATTGGTGTTACTTCCTGAGGTAAAAAAAATGCATGAAGATAAACTGTACAAATCATTTCTCTGCTTATTTGTTAAGGAAATATGCTGTCCTTTCTTATTCAGCTCTTAGGATCTCATTACAAGATTAAAATACCTAAGTAAAATAACAGATAATGTATAATTTCATACATGATTCTAAACAGAAAGCATGCATATCCTGAGGCAAAAAAGCCAATAAGGGTTCTGCATATATTTACATTAAGGATGACTGCCACTGAAATGCTTTTGATTACTTCAGAAGTTTCAGTGTAAAATCTAATACAGAACAAAGTTCTCAGAAGATCTTTGGGTAATAAATATAATCTATAAATATAGAGAATATTCCAGATACAAAATCAATCTTCGGAAAACAGAAAGTTTTTTATGGAAGAAAAAATAATGTACTGGAGAAAAAAGAATCTGGTTGTTAGATAGCCCACTCAGTGAAATATCTTGCTTTGCATTTATAAAATCTATTAGAGATCACAAAGTTCTCAGAAGATCTCTGAGTGACCCTTCAGATTTGGAACACTTTTTGTAAAAAGATTCCAGGAATGCCTCTCTCAGTCCCCAGTCCCTTTGTTTTATATTTTTCCATGGAACCAACCAATTCTTTTTTAATCTTGCTTACTGGAGTTTGTTATCAAGAACAGAGAGAAGCATCAAAGCCACAAGTCTCTAGAGATTTTCTGCAGGACTCTAAGGCCATAAATACACATTTAATAAAAAATACAGTCTTGTGAAGTGCTGGAGAACTGTACTAAGAACTTCATCAGCTAAGGAAGTCCCAGATAATCAGGGAAAAATAATCCTGAGGAAGGAGCGGTGAAGGAGAGGAGAGGGGGTTAGTAGTAAGATGGGCACAAGCACTATTCCTGTTTACTCTTAATGGAAATTGACTCTGCTCCTTAGGTGGGAAAGGTCTGGCTTGCTTTAATGGAGATGCCACAGGAGTGTTATTTGATCAAGAATGCTTTCCACAGCTGTTGTTTCTTTCTCTCTACTTTGGTCAACATTCTCACAGCAATAATTAATTTAGCACCTAGCCACAGACACAAAACACACAGTCCAGCATTGGAGATATCTATTGAGTACAGAGTTTCTTAGTCTTGTTCCTTAAAAGCATTTCCCAATGCTTTTTTTTTTAATGCCAGTCCTGTATATGAAGACTATAGCTCCAAATTGGTATCAGAATTTCCCACCTGCCTGATTAAGGAAGCTGCACTATCCCCAGTTATAAATGCTACAACTACCTTGTTTATTAATATATTTATACCATGCTTTTTCTTGGGACCCAGTTATTTATTTATTATTTATTTATTGGACTTCTATACCGCCCTTTTCCTTTGGGGGGACTCAGGGCGGTTTACAGTCGATTAAAACACA
>JANHFK010001341.1:0-13747 GCA_036250565.1 Sibynophis collaris
AGCACCTTGTAAGCCGCCCTGAGTCTTCGGAGAAGGGCGGGATATAAATCAAATCAAAAAAAAAAAAAAAAAAAAGATAATCTCTTCAGACATTGGTTTGAACAAAAAGCTTGTACAGCTCTACTCTGTACTTTTTCTGACCTCCATGTGTTCAGCTAGGAATTATGGAGAAGAGTTATATTTATGTTGGCTTGAATAGTCCTAAAAGCTCTTGGCATGATCTGGGTGCCAAATGAAGCAAGGTACCAGATTCCATTGATAGCTGTATTTGGTTTCGATCCAACTCAAGCACAGGATTCTTCAGCCTCCTTATCGAATTCTTGAAAGCAATGTATCCTTTAGTAATACGTGCAAAAGCTACTCCTTAAAAGTAGCTCTCCTGCTATTCTTCCAAATCTGCCATATGTGCTATTAAGCCATGGATTAAACCCTGCCCTTCAGTTAAATTAGATCAGTCTCTGACTCAGATAAGATAAAGAGTGTTTTTAGTCTGCCTCGTTTTCTCTAATTTCATTAATAGAGGTTCACCTCCTTAGCAAACTTGCTTTACAGGTTGATTTGTGATGACAACATTGTTGAAGAAGCATTCCTTTAAAATATCAGTTGCTCAACTGAAATTTACTAGAAAGGGCAGCATGCTTGGTTTTTGGCATTGTAGACAGTGCCACCCAGAGGCCAGATTAAGGCTGCTGTTGTAAATAAAAAATTAACAGATAATGTTAACAGTAAATTGTACTGGCTCTTTGAAAGTGATGGGGTTCATAGACTTTTTTTCCGGTATTGTTGTTCTTCTGTCTGTCATCCTTACAAATCAAAGTTTTCAAAGAAAAAAAAAGATAATTGCAATAAGAAAGTAATTTGAATGCTATCTTTTAGTAAGTTTAGGACCAAGCTTTTACTTCATTCTGACAAAGCAGCTATATTTTTGGGCATTTTCATAGAAACTGGACAGTGTTGTTATTCCTAATGGCAATTTTCACCTTTCACAAGAGGTATTTATAGGAAAAGGATTTGTATACAACTTGAACTATAAGAACTATCCAAAACTGAACTTCCAACTCCATGCTGGTATTTGTACTGTGCCTGTTGATGATTCAGATACAATGATTAGTGTGTGAGAAAAGATAGGCAAAAAACTTCTCTGTAAAGCAGCCATATCATTTTTCAGGTTTGTATGGAAGTCAAACTAAAAATGCTGTTGCTTTAAAGAGTTGCTTGCCCTCCCGCACATTGTGAAGCATCTCTTAGCTAGAGATAGAAAACTAGGTACATACTTGTCAAGTCTGACTTGCTTAGTTTCGTAAGAAGTGGGTTGGCCATCTTGGAATTGCTGTACAACAAAAGCCATAATAGAAGGCATTGAGAGCCAGTGTGATGTACAGGTTAAGATGCAGGACTGGCAGTGAGACCAGTAGTGAGACCTTTATCCCAGTAGCCCATTCATTGCCTTTAGGCAAGTCATTCTCTCCCAGCCCAACTTGCCTTGCAGGGCTGTTCGGAAGAATAGGAAGAGAAGGCAGCATATCCATCATCTCTAGCTCTTGAATAAAAAAGTGGAAGATAAATTGAATATATAAATGCAAAATATATTTGGATCCCCCACTTCTGATATTCAGCAGGTGCCTTCCTGCTAGTCTTCTGAAAAGCCTTGTAGACTTGGCTTTTTCCACAAGCCTTTGGAGTGTTGTGTGGTCTGAGCTAAGAAAGGTTGTTTGTTGGATGTGAGGGTTGTATTGCTTTGGGAGATGCTGGCTTTTACATGTATTGTTTATAAGCTGTCCAGGGTGGTGCTACATACATGGCTAGCCACATAAATCTTATTATTTTTCCTAAAATGAGGGCATACTTTTACAATTTTACCAGTTAATAGAAAAGCAATTGTGTTAGCAATTAGTAATAGTATGTAATATCATTTGGACTCAGTAGGGGCAGCCCTCCAGCAGTATAGTCACTTGCAACAATATTATTATTGTTATATAATAGTATTGAGAGCTGCATCACAGGAAAATGATCCATGCTGTCACCCCTTTATGCAGCTGCAAACCTCAGTCAATAAGTTAATTAACATATGAACACCACCAGCATTGCTGTGACTTTCATGCTGACAGAATAATCCATATTGTTCAGATTGCAGATGATAAATAATATTTTGTTCAATTTATTTGCCCTGAGTACATCATTTGCTTTGTACTTTCCAGAGAAAAGAAACTGAAAGGCAGAGTGCAAGAGTTGGTGAGTGCCTTAGAAAGACTAACTAAGAGCAGCGAAATTCGGCATCAGCAGTCTGCAGAGTTTGTTAATGACTTGAAAAGAGCAAACAGGTAATGGGTTTCTCCCACGCTGAGCTAAATTTATGTTTTTTGTTACACTTGCATGTATCACTATATGGAATATACATGACTATCAATGCACTGAGTGTTGGACAAGTTGCAGAGCAGAGCTGTGTAACAAGCTGGGATTGCAAAGTTGGTGTGCGTATCCCATCCAGTATGTCAAGTTGTATAACCATTTAAGATGCTGCCAATCAGAATGGATGTGTGGGTATGACTACCTTGACCTATGTTTTCTATGTGTTTCCATAGTAACCTTGTGGCTGCCTATGAGAAAGCTAAGAAGAAGCACCAAAACAAGCTGAAGAAACTGGAATCTCAGATGATGGCAATGGTGGAAAGACATGAGACTCAAGTTAGGATGCTCAAACAAAGAATTGCTTTGCTGGAAGAAGAGAACTCAAGACCCCATACCAATGAAACATCCCTTTAAGAGAGATTCGTTTTCTTTAAATCAATGTGCCATTACAAAAATGACTCTTTACAAGACTCATTGAGATAGTAAATACAGTTGTGAATTGATACAAACCAGGCAAAGTTGGAGATCAATACCTCATAGTGAGATTGCAACTTCAACAATACACAGCCATGGGCAGGAGCCCCCAAACTAATGTTTTTGTATAATTGAGCATACTCAGTGCCTGATGGTAAATGTATCAGTTTATCACATTTCCGATGTAATAGTTTTACTGATATTATTACAGATTCTCTTATAAATTTCGAATTTGTATGAGTAAAGTATATTCCTCTGCTCTTAACTGTTGAACGCTCTCTTTGAAGTCTACCATAACAATGAAGCAATGCTGGAACACCAGTGCACTCATAGCTATTATTTGGATAATAGCATTTCTTTTCTCATTTTCTTTTGTTGTTCATTCTACATTCGCCCTTACAATGTAAAACAGGTATCTGTAACAAGCCTCTAGGTACACAGCAGATAACCCTTAGCGTACAATTGGATTTTACTCTTGCTTTTTCAAATGATGGAAAATCACAAGTACTGCACGTATATAGTTTTTGCAGTGATGAAGATGTAAGTTGCTAAATAGCTGTTTTAACTCAAATCAAAAGGAAGATGTAGTGGAACAGTGATTTTAAATTGGGCTTTTGAAGACTAAATTAGTCCTAGCTTTTTGCTTCTCATTAAATAGCAGTAACAATATGGGCAGTGGAAGAATTTTATGTCAAACCAACTGGAATGACTTCTTTCACACTATAACTATTTTTCTGTCCGATACTCTAGTGCCATTTTTTAGGATGTGCCCGCTGAAAATGCCCCAGAATTATCCTGTTGCAGTGTTTCGTAAACCTGCAGTTTGCCATATCAGTCAGTCACGGGAATAGAATCCATGGTAATTCTGAGACTAACCATCTAGTGCAGTATTTCTCAAATTTGGCAATTGTAAGCTGTGTGGACTTCATCTCCCAGAATTCATCAGTTTGGAAAACACTGATCTATTATCTAAAGACAAGCTATTTCACTGCTGCTATCTATCACAAATAAGAGGTTGTTCTTAATTTGTAGCAGTTAGGCATTTATAAGAGACAAAGGAGTATATTGCTGGACAATGTCTAATCCTTTGTACTCCATATATAAATTACATGGGTGTTGCAAAATATTCTAGAATGATGTGTGTATGGGGCAAGATCCATAAAACTAACTGCAATTCAGCTATTTAGTTCCAAAATAACAAGATTCCACTTTGCTCATTTTACTTTTTTATTTTCTGATTGAAACCAGCATAAAATGTTAAGGAATGTGCCTGAGTAAATGAATGTGAATGTACTTCCCAAAAATGTTTTGGGAACATTAATTTCCAGTGGGATCAGTTATGATGCTAATACTATCCACTTAGCTCAGTAAACCGTATCAATTAGAATTAGAAGAGAATGCAGTATTATGTCCCTTAAATTTTAAAGCCTTTTTAAATTGAAATGTCTATTTTTCTTTTGTGATATAGCATAAGCGCAGCAATAATTCTTTTTTCTTTAGTTTGCTGTATAGATGTCATTGGACATTAATCTTTTAAGGATAATACTCAATCATGGCAGATGCTGTGCTGTGGTGCCTTCCTTTTAGAATGGTTTCTCCTTGTACTGATTCTTGGAAAGACTACAATAAGACCAATAGTCCTATCAATCTCTTCTTAGTCTTTTGAGTGTTCTTTCACATTTAATCTTTGTAGGCAATTTAATACCCTTTTCAATCAAACAAATGTTTCTTACTCTCTCTTTTATAGTGAAGATCAGCACCTAACCATGTTTTCAAATGAATCAAGTTAGCTAGACCTAATCTACATTTTTGTATTAGGATTATTTTGAATCATTAAATTTTCTCAATTTGGAGTTGTCCAAAATAAGAACCATGTAAGTGGTTCTGTGCATTTGAACTTGGCCTAGACAGAACGTTCCAGATTGCCCTTTCTGAAAGTGGAGTTAAAAAAATATAAAATGTCCTATCCCTGTTCCTGTACCTGTACCATGCAGTATTCTAAGCTCTTGCCTGAGTATCTGAGCTGATCTCTATGACAGGTTCGGGAAGGAAAGGATAGGGAAGAAAAACATCCTCTGAAGCTAGCACTGATTAATTCCATCTTTTTCATCCAATAGAGAAAAATGGCCTTCTGCTCCCCAACGTGATCATGACAGATGTTGACTGTGATATCCTTCACCCGTGATCCTTCACCCCATCTTCATGTGACACCCAGAGTATTTATTGCTCTGCAACTTACATTAGGCTTCATTTGGGCCAGTTTTCTTAACTTTTTTCTGCTTGGCATTTTTCAACCGAGTACGTTTTACAGTAAATGCTGATATTTAGACAAAACTACACCAACTCCATTATCTAAGCAAATCAGATATGTATAAGCAAGATTTTTCATGGAGAATATAGTAAAAAGTGAGGGGAAATCATCTCTGGTTCCTTTTTTCTTCACAAATTGTAAACCACAAGTAATTCTGAAAAAAGATGATTCATTCCCATTTTAAAATTTCTTATTGCATGATTTAGCATCTTTTTGTAATAGTATTGTATCATTGTACTTAGGGTGGTCTAATTGTCTCAATCATTCTGGGTTTTAATTTGTTTTTGGATTAGCAATAATTCTTATTAGAAATTGAAGAATACCTAATTCTGGCACATGGAAGTAATTTATTTCATTCACTCTTTTTTTCTTTCTACCATAGTTAGAAATCTTCAGAACTGTACTGTGAACTACATTATACATTCCATATTTTACTTACAATTCTTAACCTATTTTAACTGACATGCCATTCAGCTGTTTTTCCATAAGGCATGGTTCAAAGCACTTTTTAAAATAAGGTGAGACTTGTAACAAGGAAATACAAATCTGAAATTTGAAGGTTCTACTGCCACCGTGGAGGATGGCTTGCTGCAGCTTAATCATGTAAACACTTAGAAATGCATACTGAATATTATACATCAGGCCCTTCAAAATATATTTGTTTCAAAGTTGTCTATTTTCAGCTTGTGTACCACATAAAGCTATATTTAAGGAAGCTGAATTTGTATATTAAGTATAATGCTTAAATTGAAGAGAAATAATAGCTAAGGCTATATAGTTCACATCAAGTCAGCTTTATCTATGGAAAGGGAGTAAATAGTCTAAACAAAAGATCAGTAACTTAGTACTTTTTCACGTCTTTAGAAATCATTAATTTTTCAGCCAATAAAAGAGAAGCAAAAGGAGCTTTAGTTATCAGATTTCACAGAATCCTTTACTTTTTGTCCCCGATACTGCCAAGCCCATTAAACATTACAGTAATGTAGGCAAGCTTGGAAACAGTTTGCATGTATGTCAGCTAAGAAATAACAAATTGATTTCAACTAAATAAGTATTGGTATGTCTTGGCCTGCATCAAACTCCTCATTCCCTAGAACTTCCCTATATCTGCCTTCTAATACAATTAATACAATCCAATACAATTAATAAAATTCTGCATTTTCCTAATGACTATGTGAAGAACTAGGTTGCAAAATGCATATAGGATAGGGAAAATGTTTATGTACATTCCTGGGTTAATCTGACTTAGTCTTGCTTTAGCACAGGGTTAGACTAGAAGATTTACAAGGTCCTTTCAAGGCCCTAGGATTCAATGATTCAATTGGAGTTCAGATGAATCCCAGGAAAGCTACAGCAAACGCACGATAGGAATAACAGGAATACATTGATCAACTGATGTGGCCTTCATTTCCCAACTTCAGTTTGGCATCAAAACTTTCTGCCAAACTAAGCAAATCAGCCAGGAAGCTAGTCTTTAATCAGTATAGTTATAATTGCATGTTTGAACGTTAACCACTGAGAGCTCCTGTAGATATTAGAGCGCCTCCATATACCAATATCGTCTTCCAGCAGACTTTTTTTATTGTGTTGTTCATTTCCTGCATAGGCATGTATTTATTTTCCTCTGTCTTTGTTCTAGGGCTATTGTCATCCTTTAACATGGATAATAGAACACTCTGGCAGGTTTTTTTGGATTTTACTGCTTTTGATACCATGTGTAACATTTTTCTAACCATCTTATCTAGGCTTTTTTTTATCCACAGTTGATGGCATCAGATTCTTTTGATTCCAACATCTATTACAAGATCTAACTGCTTTTTATCTGTTCTCTTGCTGGCTGGATTATGTAGATTGACTGAAGTGGTGCATAATCTTGTTTTGAATATTAAATGGCAAGGAATGATGACCCTGCTAACCATTAAACGTAAGAAATCACTGGATTTTCTTACAAAATATGCATTTGCAACTTCAAGACAACATCCATAAGGAAAGCTATCACATTTTTATCTCAAGATAAAGTAATAGCTTTAGTACCCAAAAAATATCTTCAGGTAAACCCATTCAGGTGAGAGAATATAGTTCATTATATAATAGTTCTTGCATTAGATCTCTGGCTGCATTTTTTTTTACAATTTTCTTGATATCAGAATAGAATTTGGATGGCTATAACAAAAAAATCTACAGTAACCAAATATGAGAATGTCAGTAAAACTAACTAGTTTTAGTTTGCATGTAGATTATAGAAGAATGCTGGTTAATTTGGAAATGACAGCATAGAGGCCAATAGCATGAATTATCCTGATCTAGTTGGCAATTACTTTCCATAGTCTTGCTCAGAAACCAGAGTCAGCCTTATAAGTGTTGCTAACAAACCATTTGATCAGGACATACATAGATAAAATATACTGATTAGCCTCTGCCCCTACAGGCAAAAGTGATTGTCAGCACACATAAAATAAAACCATTACTCCATATCCCAGTAGAGTTATGAAAGAATGTTAATTTAAAACAGTTCACTACAAATCTTCATGGTATTTCATTCCATATTTGGCTATGGCAGCATTGATTAAACAAGCATTAAAAGGCTTTTGAGTTATCTACCCACTCTAGTTTCAAGTATGTCTAGTTTGACATACTTGCTTTGAGCATGTTATTGGCTCTGAATAAGAAATAACTGAATTATATTTAGTATGAAATTTTTTAAAAAATACTAAAGTTGGATCAACTAGAAGCACTGCATCTGGATTGGAACAATCCACATGACTAGCAGATGGCAGCAAGAGATACAGAAAGCTTAACTGCCATCTAGTTGTCTGGATTTTTGCTAGAGATATGGTAGCCCTACTCTAAAGGTAAAGGTTTCCCTGTGCAGTCATGTTTGACTCTAGGGCATAGGGCTCATCTCCATTTCTTGGCCACGGGAGCTAGTGTTGTCCTAAGACATTTTCTGAGGTCTTGTGGCCAGTATGGCTATACGCCAAAGGCACATGGAACACACTTACTTTCTCACCAAAGTGGCACCTATTAATCTACTCATATTTGCATGATTTCAACCTACTAGGTAGACAGGAGAGCCCTAATTTTAATTTATGCAAATTGGATTCCTTGAATTGATAGCTTTTTAGCCAGCAGAGGATAATGCCAAATGAAAAGAATGCAGCAATCTTGCCATTTTCTTCCTGCAGTTCCCAAATGTCAGTGAGACAAAGAGAAATCTGCACCTCCTCCAGCATTCCATCAGTGGTGTTACCTGAGCAAAAACTTTCAGATGCATCCAGTTTCTTGGTTTTGCTAAAGCTGGCAGACATGCTAGAATAGATTCACCATCAGAATACACAATATACATTCTGTCCATTAAGCAAAAGCTTATTTCATGATATAAGTTACTGTTAAAACAGGCTTCTAGAAATTGGTGCATCTGACATATTGTGCAGAATGTTGTTACTTTTTCAAGGCATGAGTTTTACACCAGCTTGAATGTATTGTTATTTACAAAACAAAGTAAGCACATTTTTAAATTAAATGTCAGTATTGTTCCTGTTTATATTGACAACTTTTTGTTGAAAAACCACCATTTTCATTGGTTTTTCTCATTTAAAGTTTTTTTAGATGCTGTAAAATAGCCATTTGTGTTTATTTGATATAGAATTGTACAAACTGTAGTTATTTATACAGAGACATTTATAACACTTTTATAAATGTTCTTATATTCTGAATAAAAATTTAATCCTGAAAAGGCATTCAATCTTCTTTCTTACATATTACCTTCATGTATTTTGCTGTTTTTTGTAAAAAGCCGTGGATTTGAGGATAAAACGTTTCTCAAGCTGAAGCTATTCTATATGTAGGAATATATGTAGGAATATTTTATAGCAAGGGTCTTCAACTCATGGGCCATGGCCCAATGTTGGACTGCAGGAGTTGTGGGCGAGTGCATGCACGCAA
This sequence comes from Sibynophis collaris, assembly GCA_036250565.1. NCBI lineage: Eukaryota > Metazoa > Chordata > Lepidosauria > Squamata > Sibynophiidae > Sibynophis > Sibynophis collaris. Next base: position 9,080 of record JANHFK010001341.1, read on the forward strand.
AGCGGCATTTGTGAAAGCGGCATGCACGTGGGCAGAAAACTCTCCCATCTCCCTCTTATCCCACCGCCGCGGGTTTGGAAAGGTTGGAGACTGCTGTTTTATAGCTCTCATTTCCATACCACTTGGAATGTTTTCTATACCACCATCCCCCAATCTTGGCCTATACTGGCTATGCAGACTTCAGTGCTGGCTTGGGAATTTTGAGAGTTGATATTTGCACAGCTGGAGGATATCCAACTTAAGATCACCTTTTACATGACAGTTATGGCTGAAAATTGTTTAATGTCATACAAGAATCATGCATAATCAATTTATTTCTTATATAACAAAACCCACCACTTTAGAAATGTATTTAGTCACAATATAGTATATGGCACTTTTTAAAACCCATAACTGGATAACATGCTTGAAAAAATAGCTTCTATTGTATATCTTACTGCAAAATATGCTATCTTCCTGTTGAGCAGGAAGGCATCCTGCAATCAAGAATAAGAAAGTTATCCAGGAACTAATCCAGGAAATTTCTGAGCAAGTTCAGCTAAATAGTTGTTTCTTTTCAAAATATATCTTGGTGAACACACAAAACCATACATATTAGATACTTGACATATGATTATATTTTAAAGATGATTTTGATTTATTTAAAAAATATAAATGGAAAACATATAAGAAGATCCAGGAGGTAATAAAGACACTGGTGGCAATGCAACCTAAGTTCATTGAAACTCCCTGTTAAGGGCAAAATGCTTGAGAAGGGTGGTTTACAATTTAAATACTGCTATCATTTAATATATGTTAATGTATGTAAATGTTAGTTGCAGCTTCTATGCAATATGTCAGTTATAAAGTCCAAGCAACATACTATAGTCTTGCAGTTCAGAAACATAGTATTTCAAATTATTTGTTACCACAAGTCCCATTCTTATAGTTGTTTCTTTTCAAAATACAAATTATCTTGGTGAACATACAAAACCATACACATTAGATACTTGGCATCTGATTATATTTCAAAGACAATCTTGGTTTATTTTAAAAATATAAATGGAAAAAAAATTCTATCCTCTAACATATAATAGAAGAAATACTCTGCTAACCAACCCCATTGTTCCTCACTTTGGTCAGGACCAAAGTTTCTTGCTGTTAAAAATGGCAAAACAACAAGAATTAATGATTGCAAAAATCTGCAGTGTCCATTGCCTCAAATCTTCCATAGGTCTTGTCAAGCAATAAAGATATTTAAACCAAATTTATTAGACCAATAAAATGAAATAATAATCCAAATTCACAAATGGGTTCTTATTACCCACTACTACTGCATTTTCGGTTATAATTTAAATTGCCATCTCATCAAAAACAAGCTATTACTATTGCAGTGTCATTCTTTTGTACTATATAACAGTGAATATTAACAATTCCTTTATTTAAAAACAAAAACACTTTAGCATATTTAAGAGACCACTCACTACCATGAATTAAGATTGGTCTTTAAAGAATAAACTAACTCCAGTCAAAAAAACCTAATTTGGACATCAAATTTATACTTCCACTGATATATCTGCCATTATAGAAAGATGTTTACATTTCCTAGAAATAAGCCACAATCATACTGAATATTAATTTTACGACACTGGACTGTAACTGATTTACCAATAGAAAAAATGATTTTACAACATTTTACAATATGTTGCAAAAAGCTATTTTTTACACAACATTAAATTACAGTAACAAAATAACTGCAGAAAAACTCAAACAGGACCCCAAAATGCAGTTTATTTTTCTAAAATTACAGGTTCATTTTAGTTCTCATTTATGATGTTTCTTAACCAAATTATAATTACTTTTATCACACCAAAAAGCTTGTATGTGTCCAGCAGTATTTTCATCCACCTCCACCACCACCCCACACACACATACAAAACTGCATTAGAAACTTTTTTCACATACAAAATTACTTTGGAAATATCCCTTTGCTTAAAAAAGAATGCTGCCATCTAATATGCGATACTGTTGCTTAAGGAAAGTCCAGAATCTCCTTGAACATATGGAACAAGTGATTGATGAATCCTGATCGCTGAAGCAAAAGGTTGATTCTCTGGTGGTACTAAAAGCTGGATGTGTACTTCAAAACCCATGAAAACACAGATCTTTGCAAGAACCAGGTAAGAAAAATGGGATCTTCTTGCATCGTTTCTGACAAACATACTTGGAGGAACTAATGAAATGTATACTGAATATAAGCATTGGGGACATTTTGCATCCATCAGTATTTTCAGCATATAGTAGCAGTTTAAGTCAAATTCCTGCGTCTTGAAAAAGAATACCGCATTTTGGTTTTAGTAGTAGGCAGCTTTCCTATAAGGAAGCCTTCACAGTGCACATGATTAAACGTACGTATAAGAACTCAAATATAAGAAAGCAGGAGCAGAATATCTGAACTGAGTGCTTCATGATTAATAGCTACAAAAATATCCATGTTCCACATACTTGATCTAGCATAGGAAAATCAAAATCTACACATCTAACCAGAAAAAGCTCACAAAACGTTTGATCTGAAATTTAAAATAGCATCTGAGGCAACACTGCTACCAGACAGAAAGAATGTCATCGATCAATTTCAGGCAGGCAGCAATGAAAAACAAGAGAGGCACTTACACTATCCATCACCTCTAGATTAAAAATGTCAAAAGCTGCTTTAAGCACATATTCATTAACTCATTCGGCACTTGCTACTTTGTGATAATAACCAAAAACTGGGTAAAAGGTTATATGAATACATCACTTGACTGTGTGATACATACATTATATATTGTACAGCCTTGGAAACAAAATCTAAGTTTAAACTGAAACAAACACGCACAATTGTAAAACAAATCTATTAAAATTCTGCTTAAATGTAGCCTATAAATCCGGGATGGAAATGAAGAACAATTGAAGCTGGAATATTTCTTTCAATCTGTTTTCTCTGAACATTTCAAAAGCATCTAAAGAAAGGTAAGAAACTTCATGCTACATAAAATATATCCCTAACCGAATAGACAAATGTTAAGAACAAAACCTTTACTAAGAATACACATATATGTATTCTTAAAAGATGATTTTACAGTCTTATGTTTTTATAGCAGACTTAACTTGATCTTAAAAAGATTCAAGTGGACATACTTAATAATTCAATTAAGTAAGGCAGATTACTAATTGCCAGGCCCTCTGCTAAACAGCAGTGTAGAATCCAACAGTCAAACAGTATTTTTTTTTATGGAGATGAGTTCAGATTCATTCACAGATCATTTATTTTTCATCCTTTAAAATGCCCCATTAGAGAACCAAGAATCAGTTACAGCCAATGAATTGTCTTTTCTTCATTGATATATAGAAACCTAAGAAAACCATATGCCTGCCTTTTTGAATATGTGAGTATGATATTTGAGCTCTTTGCAAAAAATAAAAACATAATTACTAACTGAAGAGGTAAACAATCTGAAATGTTCACAGTGCAGGGCATCCAGGGACTATTATATTATTTTCCATACTTTAAGACGTGATAACGTCAAATTAAGGAATACAGCCATGTACAATATCTAGTAAAAGTGATAATTATTGCACATGTATGTTAATTTGCCACCTGTATTAAGGCTATGTTAATAAATCAAAATTAGTCTTAGAGTCCTTGGAAAGCCCTCAATAAAGTAGTAGTCAGACACTGGATTTTCTTAAGAAATTATCATCTGCAAAACAGAAAACATTTTTTATATTCAAAAGGAAAGAATGTGTGCCCTATAAAAGTTACTTTACCTAGGAAAATTAATCTCACATTGCTAGTATTTCACCTAAGCACCTCATATTCAAAATACACGTAACTGTGCCAAAGTTCCTTATTAATGGCATCACACAAAGGAAGCAGCATAAAACAGTAACATTCCTGGAAATCAAGGTACACATCAGAAGAATATTGGCACGAGCAGCCTGAAAATCCAATTTTCAGTAATTGAGAAGTTAGCAAATTAGGCACTTTTATTACTACAAGAGTCAACCTGCATTAAATACTGACCAAAAAATTATTTTCACAGATGAAGATTAAACAAAAGAATATGGCATCTTCGTCACCAGTTTTTTCAACTATCTTACTTTTAACAGATATGCAAATCCAATTAACTTCATGTTATGAATAAATGATGGATGCAGTAAGCAGGCATACAGCCACTAGATTAGTCTGTAATTCAATTATTTGCAAAATGATCAATAAAGAAAACTGAATTTACTTGGGAATTAATCTGAACCTATTTTGCTGTTATGAAGAGGCGGCTTATGATACGATAGTTATATATCAATTTCACTGTATGATCCTTTAACAAGGGAAGCTGTATATTGCAGGAATTTTGCAAGCAAATGGGCTATGCTTTACTTTCAAGCTTATTCTAGTTAAATTTCAGAAACCTCAGTGAATACTGTGAATCCAAACTGCCATAGTAAGGCTAGAGCACTGAGGGGGGAAAATTCAGTAGCAGTTTTTATACAATCCGTATGTACACACATTCCATCAGTGCATTTTGGGCTAGGGCTATAAGTTCAGGTTTTATTGCTTGTTGCTATTCTGTTCCATGTTTTCACTGAAGTAGCACAAAGGATTTTTGAGCTACTACTTTGAAATCAAATTTAATTTTAAATCGGACC